>VZTZ01050825.1:0-12977 GCA_013400955.1 Drymodes brunneopygia
CGCTCCATCTCGGGGGTGACGGGCGTGGGGGTCGCCTGCCCCACGTTCTCTTTGTACAACACCTGCGGGACACAAACGGGGAGCGGGGCTCTTAAACAGCCCCGGAGCACCAGGCTTGGACACAAATCAGTGCTTTTGTTACCAGATTTCAAAACCTCAAACGTTTAGGAACAGGGAGTGTGGAGGAAAGCTGGGATTTGGGCTCTATCCAGGTGCGGGGTGGCTGCAGAGGCTGCAGTGCTGCTTAAAAAATGCTTTTTTTAATCTATATTTGAAGTAATTCCTGATTTTTTGCGGGGAGGGAAGGGGAAGTTTTGTTGCCACACTGCCCCAAATCAAGGTGGCAGGGATGGGTGTTTGTCCCCTGAAGTCAAATCTGCCTGAAAATCCAATGAAAGGTGAAGCATTCGACACAGAAAAACCTGAATATCCCTGGAAAACCTGGGCTGGTGGAAGGAAAGGGAATTAAATTCCCTGATCTCCACCAAGGGATCCAAGCTCTTGAGATGGTCTGGATAGAACCCACAAATTCACAAAGTTGTAATAACAAAAGGCCTAAAATTCTGGACCACACCATTAACACGGAAGTAATTCGGGTTTAGAAGGAGCAATTAATGTGCAGGGAAAAAAAAAAAAAAAGAAATACATCTATTTTTTTTCAATGAAAACCAGCTCTGAGTGGGAGTTAGGCTGTTACTGGATTAAGTGGAAGCACAAAGGAAAGCAGAAATCTCTGGGCAGGTACCGAGCTAATGATCTCTTGATTGCGTTTGACTCTCTCCATCTCGGGGGTGATGGGGGTCGGGGTCACCTTCCCCACATTCTCCTTGTACAAAACCTACAGGATACAAGGGCAGTGTCCAAACGTCATTGAAAATGGAAATAAAAAATTTAAAAAAAAAAATACAAAAAGCAGAGCACACAAACGGTTTTGGAGTTGTTACACTGAGTTAGAGCTGGGGCAAGGAGGAGGAATCGGAGCTTTGCCGTTAATCCGGGATGCAGGAATGGCCCTGCCTGGAATCATTGGTGTCAAAGAACGGGTTAAAAAAAAAAAAAAAAACCTCAATCAGGACAACAACATCCCCCCCCAAAAAGGGATTTTTTTTCTAGTCAAACCCTGCCTGGGGCGGTTTTAAAGAGAAGCTGGTGCGGTTTGTGTGCGAGCACGGGGCGGGGCCTCATTAAGGGAGTTAATTAAGCAGAGGATGCCGCTGCTCCAGCCGGGTTAAACACTTCACTCCGAGTCCCGGGAGCTCTTTCCCGGTTCAAGTACCGAGCTAATGATCTCTTGATTGCGTTTGACTCGCTCCATCTCGGGGGTGACGGGGGTGGGGGTGGCTTTCCCTATGTTCTCCTTATACAACACCTGTGGGGCGAGAGAAAGGAGCCAGAAAAAGCCACGGTCAATCAACAGCGCTGCCAACATTTCCTTTTTTTCCCTTGGATTTAAGTTCCCCGGGTGTTTTTAAAGCGGGTCCTGGGCGCTGTTTTAGTAGAGGAGTAGTTTGGCAGCCTGGCTCGAAGTGCTGGTGATAAATGGGGTGAGTATTGGCGTCAAAGAGCCCCAAATCCCTGAACACGGCAAGAAAACTCAATTTACGGCTTTAAAAAAATCAATGTCAGCACTGCAGAGAAAAGGAGGGGAGCTCGAGCGGGTTTAGGGTTAGAACGGGACATTAAAATCACTCTTAAAACCGAGATCAACTGAACCGAGTTAACTTTTCAACCCGAGAAAGCCACGAGTGAGGAGCGAGCCCCGCTCCAAACCAGCGTTACTTGGGGACAAATCCTTCTCCAAACGGTTAAAAAGGGGCTCGGAGAGAGTTAAAAGGTTTCAAAAACTGCGGGTTTAAAGAGTTAAAAAAGGGAAATTTCGCTCCTGGCAAAGTACCGAGCTGCAAATCTCCTGGTTGCGTTTGACCCTCTCCATCTCGGGGGTGACAGGAGTGGGGGTCCCTGTCCCCACGCTCTCCTTGTACAACACCTGCACAAACAAGAGACCGTCCAAACCCGTTAAATCCAAAATATTCCTGCAGAACGGGAGCTTTTACACCCCCAGCGTGAAGTCACACCCTCCCTCTTCCACGGTTAAAACAGAGCATGAAGGATTTTATATATTTAAAAAACCACACCCATAAAAAGAAGTTGGAACAGCGAACAAAACGGTTAAAAATATTTAGGATGAAGTAAATGATATGCAAATAATTCCATCAGCCAAGGAGTGGGAGGTCAGAGAAACGCGGAGAGGGAAAGAGGATGCGTTTATGAGTTGATTACGCGGAAGGAGGAGAGAGGAATTGTGGATTTTTAACGATGGTTAAGGAGCGGTGGGCGAGCGGAGTTAAAGGGGAAACTCCTCCTCATCATCCTCCTCCTCCTCCTCCTGCCCACAGTACCGAGCTGAGGTGCTCCTGGTTGCGTTTGAGCCGCTCCAGCTCGGGGGTGAGCGGGATGGGGGTGCCCGAGCCCGGCTCCTCCCGGTACCGAACCTGCGGGACGGGACAACAGCGGCGTCAGCGCTGCGGAAAAACCGGGAATGCGGAGCCTCCGCTCGGGCTGGGAATTTGGGATGGGAGAGAGAGAATGAAATCCTGATCCGAACAGCAGCACTGGACGCGAAACAGGGCGAGGAAAGGTGTGAGAGCATCCCAAAAAAATCCCAAAGGGAGCGGTGCTGGTTCCGCTCGAAGCCCCCGCGCATCCCCCGCCCCGGTTCGGATCTCCAGGATAAAATCAGGAAAATCGGGAATATTCACGCCACGGAATAAAACTGAAGGTGGGGTTGAATCAGGAGGATAGGGTGGGGTTTTAGGAGTTAAAAAATGAAGGATTGTTGGGACTAAATAAGGAAAACAGGGTGGGTTTTTAAGAGTTAAAAAGAAAAGAATTGTTGGGATTAATTAAGGAAAACAGGGTGGGATTCTAAGAATTAAAAAAAGGACTGCTGGCACAAAAATAAAGGGAAAAAGTGGGTTTTTAAGAGTTAAAAAGAAAAGAATTGTTAGGACTAATTAAGGAAATAAGAGTGGATTTTTAAGAGTTAAAAAAAGGTTCTTTGGGGCTAATAAAGGAAACAGGGTGGGATTTTAGGAGTTTAAAAAAAAGGGATTATTGGGGACTAAATAAAGCAAAATTGGGTGGGTTTTTAAGAGTAAAAAAGAAAAGAATTGTTGGGACCAAATAAGGAAAATAGGATGGATTTAAGAGTTAAAAAGGAAAGAATTGTTGGGACTAACTAAGGAAAACGGTGGATTTTTAAGAGTTAAAAAAAGAATTGTTGGGACTAATTAAGGAAATCAAGGTGGGTTTTTAAGAGTTAAAACAAAGAATTGTTGGGGCTAAATAAGGAAAATGATGGATTTTTAAGAGTTAAAAAGAAAAGACTCTTGGGACTAAATAAAGGAAAACAGGGTGAGTTTTTAGGAGTTAAAAAAATGGCAGTCACACTCCAAAGGGTGGAATTTAATTACTAAAATGATATAATTAAAAAAACAGAATAAGAACAATGTGAGTAATAATTATGGAGGAAAAAAAACCCTGAGAGGGACCAGGAAATTATTTTTTGGGTAAGTCAATTATAAGGAAACAAGAATATTGTTTCATGGGTTAAAAAGTATTTTAAAATAGATTAAAAGGGATTTTTTTTTTTGGCTTTTCAAGTAAAAAATACCGAGCTGATGTGTTCTTGGTTGCGTTTGACCCTCTCCATCTCAGGGGTGACAGGGGTGGGGGTTCCTGTCCCCAGCTCCTCCTTGTACAACACCTGGGGGGCAACAGGCAGAAAAAAACAATCAAACAGCACCAAAAACACCAGGAAGGGGCTTCTGACACGTCCTGGGCTTGAAAATCCCCGGGAATAAAAAATTCATTTAAAATTCTGAGTGAGGCTGGAGGAGGGTGGGTTTGGGTGGGGTATTGGGAAAAAATATTGTATTGGATTTAAATATTAAATAATATTTATGATTCATATAATTATATGTAATTATAAAGCCTATCTTAATCAATTAATATATTTTTTATATTTTAGGTATTTTAATGTATTTCATATTATACATTACATCTGTATAATTTCTAGTGCTTTCCTGGTTTTAGTGGCAATTCCCTCACCTTTCCACATACTCCAATGCCCCCAGAGCACTTCAGTGCCTCCCTGCCACAATTCCCAAAGGAAAAGGCACCAAATCCAAAGGAAAATTCAGCAAACCCAAAGGAAAATTCACCAAATCCAAAGGAAAAGGCACCAAATCCAAAGGAAAAGGCACCAAATCCAAAGGAAAAGGCACCAAATCCACAGGAAAACCAAAGGAAAAGGCATCAAATCCACAGGAAAATTTACCAAATCCAAAGGAAATGGCACCAAATCCACAGGAAAATTCATCAAATCCAAAGGAAAAGGCACCAAATCCACAGGAAAATTCATCAAATCCAAAGGAAAAGGCACCAAACCCAACCCAGACCCCATTTCCAGCTGATTTCCCCATCCCACACCATCACAGGGATCAGAGCTCAGGGCACAGGCACAGAGTTGGGTCAGGCAAGGAACAGTTGGGATTTTATAGATGAGAAAACCATAAGAAATAAAAAATAATCAAGGATTGGTGTGATTAATGAAAGGAAAAGCAGACCAGAGAAAAATATGTTGGGAAAAGGATGGGAAGAAGGAATCTCAACTCATTAGTGGGATGGATCCAATCAAAATAAGTCAGAGGAAAAATGGCAAAACACAAGGAATGGGATGTTCTTGTGTCAATCAATTATTTAGGGGTGAAGATTATTTTAAAATAGATTAAAGGGATTTTTTTTTTTTTGTTTTTCAAATTCCAAAATACCGAGCTGATGTGTTCTTGGTTGCGTTTGACCCTCTCCATCTCAGGGGTGACAGGGGTGGGGGTTCCTGTCCCCAGCTCCTCCTTGTACAACACCTGGGGGGCAACAGGGCAGGCAAAAAGAGAGAAAAAGGAAATAAATCTGAATTTGATGGAGGGAATTCATGGGATTTTATGCCCATGAAAAGCAGGAAAAATTCGGGAGCATCAATCAGTTATTAATTGGGATAAATTCAGAGGAAGGCACAGCTGGGAATATCCAAATGCTTGGATGGGCTCCAGTGGAGTAACAAAGTATTACAGGATGGGAAGTCAGGAAATGATAAAAAAATAGGTTTAAAAATGCAAAATAGCTTCAACTTCAGGGAAAAAAATTAATGGACATGAAGCATCAAGTGTTAAATTAAAAGAAAAATATTTTAAAAATAAGTACATAAAATATAGTGCCTAAACAAATGATAGGAGAAAGGGGATTTTTCATGAGTTAATTGGAGAGGATTGAAGGTTTGCAGGAGTTAAACAATCCCAGGGATCTGGTTTTGTTTGTGAAATGATAAAAAGGTACCGAGCTAAAGTTCTCCTGGTTGCGTTTGACCCTCTCCATCTCAGGGGTGACAGGGACTGGGGTGCCAACCCCCAGCCCCTCCTTGTACAGCACCTGTGGGCAACAGGGCAGGCAAAAAGAGATAAAAACAAAATAAATCTGAATTTGATGGAGAGAATAAATGGGATTTTATGCCCATGAAAAGCAGGAAAAATTCGGGAGCATCAATCAGTTATTAAATGGGATAAATTCAGAGGAAGGCACAGCTGGGAATATCCAAATGCTTGGATGGGCTCCAGTGGAGTTACAAACTATTATAGGATGGGAAGTCAGAAAAATTATTTAAAAATAGGTTTTAAAATGCAAAATAGCTTCAACTTTAGGAAAAAAAATTAATGGACATGAAGCATCCAGTGTTAAATTAAAAGAAAAATATTTAAAAAATAAGTATATAAAATATAGTGCCTAAGAATCTAACAGCAGAAAGAGGATTTTTTTATGAGTTAATTTGAGAGGATTGAAGGTTTGCAGGAGTTAAACAATCCCAGGGATCTGGTTTTGTTTGTGAAATGATAAAAAGGTACCGAGCTAAAGTTCTCCTGGTTGCGTTTGACCCTCTCCATCTCAGGGGTGACAGGAACTGGGGTGCCAACCCCCAGCCCCTCCTTGTACAACACCTGTGGGGCAGCAGGGAGTAATAAAATCAAAATAAAATAGAATAAAAAGGAAGAAAGGGGGAGGACAGGGAAAAGAGAGAGAGAGAGAAGAGAAATAATTTGATATTGAGAATTGCAAAGTGGGAAAAACAGAGTTGTGCCAAGCCCAGCAAAAATCCAGAAGGAAATCAGGAGGTGATGGTGCTGTGACCTCCCCCAGGGCCAGAGGTTCTGGAATGTTCCCGGGCTCCTGGAATTCCCTGGCAGAGGCTTTTCCCTGCCCCAGCTCAGGATTGCAGCCAGGCTGGGGGAGCTGCAGGCAGGGCAGGGCCTGGCACTGGCCCTGTGACCTCTGCCAGGAATTCCAGCTGGGATTGGGGCACGGGGGCTCCAGTGGGTCCCAAATCCAAACAGAGCTCCAGAGCACAAGGATGGCACAGAGCTCATCCAAGGGGAGGTGGCAGCAGCAGGAATTCCAGCTGGGATTGGGGCACAGGGGCTCCAATGGGTCCCAAATCCAAACAGAACTCCAGAGCACAGGGATGGATTGGAGCTCATCCAAGGGGAGGTGGCAGCAGCAGGAATTCCAGCTGGGATTGGGCCACAGGGGCTCCAGTGGGTCCCAAATCCAAACAGAGCNCCTGGGGACACAACAGAGCCACCAAACTCCTCACAAAGACCTGGGGACACAGCAGAGCCACCAAGTTCCTGGGGACCTGGTGACCCAGCAGAGCCACTGAGATCCACACAAAGAGCTGGGGACACAGCGGGGACAGGCAGAGACCTCTCACTGCTCCAACCCAACCACACCCCGATCCTGACACTCAGGAAGGGTTCAGATCCCATTTTCCACTGGCAGGGGTGAGGCTGGAGGTGCTGGCAGGGTGACCCTGTTCCTGAGGAGCAGTGACACCACTGCCACCATCAATAATTCCTTGGGAAGCAAAAGAAAGCCCTGCTCCAGAGCTTTCATTAAAACCCCCCAGCTGGAATAACGAGAAGTTCAATTGATGGAAAAATGAAAATATCAGGATCCTGCCAGGGCTTTGGGGGTTGGATTAAGGGAGGGCTGCTCCCAGGATGGGAGAAGGAGGAGTTAAAGGGTTGGGGTTGGGTTGGGAAGGGGTAAAGGCACGGCTGATCCCTCAGTACCGAGCTGATGTGCTCCTGGTTCCGTCGCACCCGCTCCATCTCCGGCGTCACCGGCGTGGCCGTGCCAGCCCCTAAACCCTCCTTGTACAACACCTGTGAGGGACAACAGCAGGGCCACAACAACCCTCAGCATGGGCCAGACCCAACAAATCCCACTGTTGTGGGATCGTGTGTAGGGTTAGGGGTTCATCGCCAAATCCCACTGTTATGGGATCGTATTTAGCATTAGGGATTCATCACCAAATCCCAAATCCCACTGTTATGGGATCGTGTTTAGTGATAGGGATTCATCACCAAATCCCAACTCCCACTGTTATGGGATCGTGTTTAGCATTAGGGATTCATCACCAAATCCCACTGTTATGGGATCGTGTTTAGTGATAGGGATTCATCACCAAATCCCACTGTCATGGGATCGTGTTTAGCATTAGAATCTCTTGGGATTCATCACCAAATCCCACTGTCATGGGAGCGTGTTTAGCATTAGAATCTCTTGGGATTCATCACCAAATCCCACTGTCATGGGAGCGTGTTTAGCATTAGAATCTCTTGGGATTCATCACCAAATCCCACTGTCATGGGAGCGTGTTTAGCATTAGAATCTCTTGGGATTCATCACCAAATCCCACTGTCATGGGAGCGTGTTTAGCATTAGAATCTCTTGGGATTCATCACCAAATCCCACTGTTATGGGATCGTGTTTAGTGTTAGGGATTCATCACCAAACCTCACTGTTACGGGATCGAGTTTAGCCTTAGGATCACTGGGGTTCCCCCACACCCGTTCCCAAGGCCAGGATTAAGGACGGGGCTGTGGGGGATGATTCTGTCCATGGCTCACTGCAGGGAGGAGATGAAGGCTCAGGGTAAAACCAACGAGGGGAGGAACCCCCCAGCCCCACAGGGACGGTTCTGCTGCCCAGCTCAGCTCAAGAAAAGCCAGGATTATTTTCAGGCAGGTTTGTTCTCAGAAGAAAAGCGCGGTGAAGGTTGAAATCCCCCAAAAGCACCCAGATCAATGAGTTAAACCCTGGCAGGCAGAGCCAGGCCTAAACCCTTGAGGAAGAAGAGGGTTAGGGTGTGTTAGAGCTGAGGATTATAACAACAGCCCGTTGTTATAACTCCTGCAGGGTAAATACCGAGCTAATCTGCTCCTGGTTGCGTTTCACTCGCTGCATTTCGGGGGTCACGGGCGTGGGGGTGCCTGTGCCCAGCTCCTCCTTGTACAACACCTGTGGGACACAAGCACCAGCAGGGTCAGGCCACCCCTGGGGACATCCCTGACCTGCTCCCCGGGGTTACACAGGGGGATGGTGCAGAATAAAAACATGATTTCCATCTCTTATCAGCACAGTCACCAGCTCAGAGTGATTCGCCTTCAGTGTGTCTCCATTTAAAGGACACAAATTGAAATATTCTGCTGACCCCACCCTGAGAGGGATATTTTACTTTTCATCTGTTTAGGGAACAGAATAGAACCACTTTTCATTTCTTTATGGGATTAAAAAACACCTTAACCTTCTGTAGAATTGTTCAATTCACGAAGACTTCATTGTGGGCTTTACTCATTTCCGTTTCTGTTTGTTCACAGCTCTATTTTACTTTGGGTTAAATCTCAAGGAAACAAAAACCAACTGAGTATCACCACTCATGTCATGAGGCTCAATTTAACCTGCAAATATTTGATTTTAAAAACTGTATTTTTCATGACAGGAGATGTTTGTGGAATAACCCCAACCACGTGGGGAGCCCTGACAAGCACCCTCACAGCTCTGTGCAAGCACTAAAATCCTTGTACCAAAACAAACCAAAAAAAAAATTTCACTGCTTGATGTCATTGAAACAAATCAATCAATTGGAGCAAAGGAAAACAACTCGTGGGAAAGGTCAGGAAAAATGAGGAATTCTTGGGAAAAACAACTCAGTCGTGCAAAAATGACCTGTGAATTAATGGAAATTACTGGATTTGGGAAGGGATTTGACTGGATGTGGGGAGGTTTTGTTTTCCCTTATAACTGCCATACAAAAAGGCTCCAATTGGGTTTTTTACCCCAAAGTTTTGTCTCCCTGATCCTTCTTTTCCTACACTTTAACATAACTTGGGTAATTTTTGTTCCCAGCTCTGTGTTTAGCAAAGGCCACAGAAGGAACGCAGGCGGCGACCGATTGGGATAATTCCTGTAAAACTCACAGATATTTCAAATTCCTGCAAAACTCAGATATTTCCATTTCCTGGGAGGGGTTTGGGAGAGCTGGAGTTTTCCCAAGAGGAAAAGGCTGGATCAGAGCCCTGGGGGGAGCAGGGACAGGGAATTACCGAGCTGATGTGCTTCTGGGTCTCCTTGACGCGCTTCACCTCCGGCAGGTCGGGAATGGGAGTCCCTTTCCCAATGCTCTCCTTGTACTTCACCTGCAAAAACACAGGAGTCAGGGGAAGGAAAAGGATTTGCAGGAAAGCTTTCAGGGGTTCAGAAAGAGCTTTATCCTGATCTCGTGGAGAGGGGAAGTTTAAAGGACCTCAACAGTTTCATCTTCTCAAGGAATCTGTGCCAAGGCAGCTTCAGCTGTTGACTCACTGGGAATGGCACTGAAAGGGTTTTATAAAATAAAATATAAGATAAATTCCTTTAAGCCTGACACTATTTGGCCTTTCTATCACCCAAAGGAGAATCTGGGATGTGTAAGAGTCCCTCCTATTTAACAGATGAGAGAATCACCACATAACATTTCAGCAGTGACGGTGCCATCGCATTTCTGCTCTGCTGACAACAAAAAAAGCCTTTCACAAGAACATTTTTAACATTTTTAACATATTCTGCATGAACAAACTGCCTGCAGTGTTAGTGCATGACACTAAATGACACCAGCATTCAAAAAAAGCATGGAGGAGGCTTAGGAGCTTTGAAATCAAATTAATAGGTAGAATTATTCCAACTTTAGAGTGCTGGGACCTTTCAGGTAACATCAAAATTTGCCAGGACAAACCAAACCAAAAAATCACCACCAGTAAATTCAGTCTGAGCTGAGTAAAACAGATTTTCCTGGAAGATGGTCCCACCCTGGAACAGGTTGTGGAATTTTCATCCTGTGGGATACTCAAAACTCAACTCAAAACTCAACTCAAAACTCAACACTCAAAATTCAAAACTCAACTCAAAACTTGACTCATCCTAAAGCTGAGCCACAGGGTTGGAAATGATGATTTCAACACATCCCTTCCCACCTAAATATTTTTTTTTCTGTCCAAACTTGATCTGGGATGAGATCAAATCGACAGCAAGAGCTTCCAGAGTTTAGAAACGGGTTATAAGTAAAGAAATGAAATGTTAATCATTAGAGAGGTTACTGTTAAAGTAACAAGAATGGGCAAAAACTTTCAGAAAGCCACCCTTGACTTGGGTGGGTTATTGTCAAACCACTGTTAGCAAGGGGTAAAGAAAAGAAAAAGATATTTTAAAAAAAAAGATTATTTCAAGTGGAATTAGCAGTGGTAGAGTGAGCATTGCAAAGCAATTGTTGTGTACCGAGCTGATATTATCCTGGGTTCGTTTAACTCTCTGCATCTCTGGGGTCTTTTCAATTGTGGTTCCAGTTCCAATTTCTTCTTTATACAAAATCTTCACGTTCAGAATGAAGACAACAAGGTTAAAGCATCCAAAACACAACATTCTTGCTCCCAGACTTTGGATTTGGGCACAACAGAGCAGCTGAAAGCCCAGAGGATCCACTCTGGTCTCTGCCTCTCTGGAAGTGTCCAAAGTGAGCACCATTTGTGGAAAAAAAAGAGCTGGTTTTTTATATTTAATGCACTTTAAGTAGAAGATCATTTATACAATAAATCAAATTATCAAATATATTTCAGTAGAACATTCCTGGAATAGTGGAAAGAAGCCCTGCCCATGGCAGGATGGAAGGAGAGGAGCTTTAGATCCCTTCCAACTATTCCATAATTCCATAATCAAAACATTTGTGGGCTAATTTTAGGATTGAAGATCATTATTGGCTCTAATTTGGTTTACAGAAATATTTTCCACTTTGTACTTTGCTAATGGTGCTGGAGGCAAAATGGCACAGGAGATTTGAGGGCAACAGAAGCTGGGCAGCAACTGAGGCACACAGAGCACGAGGGGCAGCAGGACAGGGAGGGACTGGTATGAAACAGCACAGAGGAAAAGGAATAATAATAATTATATTAATTAATGAGGGATTAACTCTATCCCAGCTGTGCCCCACAGTCACCCCACAAAAACAGCAGGGAAAAACACTTTGTGAAGCCCAGCTAAATCCTGTGGGAGAAGCACCAAGAAATTGTGATTTTATTACAGATATTAAACTCTATTTTTTGGGGTGGGGAGTGGAGCCAGAGGTGACCGTACCGAGCTGAAATTCTTCTGGTTCTCCTTCACCCTCAGGATTTCTGGGGTGTCCTGAACCACTGTGACTTTGCCTTTACTGTTCTGCAGGTCTGACTGGTACTGGAGCTGTGAAAAGGGAAAATGGCAAATATTAATTTCACTCACAGTTTTCTTCAAAAACTAGGAAAATTATGGGGTTTTTAAATTTATTTCTGTACTTACCATGCTGAAGTTCTTCTGATTCTCTCGGACCCGCTGCATTTCTGGGGTGTCAGCCACAGGCACATAGTAGGGCATGGTCTTCTCTGCATCTTCCTTGTATTTTTTCTGATGGAAAACCCCAAATGGATTAAAAATAGAAAACACAAAAGCAGCAATAAACGAACTGGAGTCACTGATTGTTGAGCAGTGCCCATCTTTGTGGAGATGTGAGTTCTTCTCTGTCTGAGAAGAAACTGGGGTTATGACTCTGTGCAAGATTTCTTTTAGACAGCAGGTTATTGAGGAGTAGAAAATTAAGAAGAATCTGCTTTAAAAACAGAATTAGCTTTGCAAAGCAAGAGGAATTATTGTGCCACTTGACACAGCAGTAAAATTAATTTGATTATTGCCGTAGAATTCCAGAGCTCTGGAGAGGTTTTTTCCCTGGTGCCTCCTGAAGGCTGTGAGAGTTGGTTATTTGGGTGTTTAATTAGTACTTCCTGGAGCTCCCAAATGAGCAGGATTAATTGTTTCACTCAAGATACCTGGCTGGAAAGGTTCTTGACCTGCTGGGCATGAATAATCTCTGGAGTATCAACAACACTGGTGTAGTTGGCTTTCTCCATTTCTGCCAATTGTTTGTATTTGATCTGTCGGGCAAAGCTCAGTTTAAGGGACCTCGATCATCTCTGTGCTGGGTTTAGGCACAGAAATCTGGATTAGATTCAGAAGGAGCTCAGTGGGTGGCACAGACCTGGCTGGCGATGTCGGTGGCGTTCCTGGCCCTGACGAAATCCGGCGTCTCCAGCGCCAGCTCCGTCAGGCCCTTCCCGCGGATCTCCTGCTCCAGGGCCTTCTTGTACTCCTTCTGCAGGGACACAGGGGTGGGGCAGGGGAAGGGGGAACTCCTTCAGATTCAGAGCCACGGACAGAAATAGTGGAAATCCCAAAGCAGGAGGAGTGGAAATCCCAAAGCAGGAGGAGTGGAAATCCCAAAGCAGGAGGAGTGGAAATCCCAAAGCAGGAGGAGTGGAAATCCCAAAGCAGGAGGAGTGGAAATCCCAAAGCAGGAGGAGTGGAAATCCCAAACCAGGAACACAGGGATGGGGCAGGGGAAGGGGAAACTCCTTCAGATTCAGAGCCACGGACAGAAATAGTGGAAATCCCAAAGCAGGAGGAGTGGAAATCCCAAAGCAGGAATAGTGGAAATCCCAAAACAGGAAGAGTGGAAATCCCAACCC
>VZTZ01050829.1:7158-23969 GCA_013400955.1 Drymodes brunneopygia
AAAAAAAAAAAAAAGTCCCCCTCCTCAGCCTGGGAGGGAAAGTTTGTGTATCAATCTAGTTTTATAATAGTGTAATTTAGTGTCTAGGCCCGGGCTCTGGTGGTGATATTGTACTGCAATGAATGAGACAGAGGGCTCCAGGCTGAGCAAGAGCTCGAGGACCCGGCTGCTTCTATTCAGGCCAAACTAATCGGCTTCAGCTCAGCTCTCCGCCAAAGCTCCCCTCTCAGTAGTGGGTTTTTCTCTGGGTTTTTGTTACTGTTTCTTAAAGAGCTCAGCTGGCCGCTGAGGCTGAAAAGAATCAAATTATTAAAGATTTTGTGGAAAATCCAGTGAGAATGGGCCCATGCAAGAATAATAGCATTGTGCCACCGTGGGCCATTCCCAGCTTCCAGTCGGGAGAAATTGTCAACTCTGTCTTTGTTTTCTTAACCCTTTCAATGGAAACAAAATAATATTTAGCTCAGCACAAAATACCTTCTTTTTAATTTCTAATCCTTTCAGGTTCTTTTTTTTTTTTTTTTTCTCTTTCCCCCTTCTCCTCCTCCTCTTCCTCCCTCTCTTTCTCTCTCCCCCTCTCCCTCTTTTTGTTGGCTGTCCTCTGAAATACATTTATATCCCTCATACATCCCCCTTTTCCTTGCCAGTTGGCCAGAGGGGCATCTGTTATCAGGAAAGCCCCTTCTTTTTTTTTAAACAGGATGTAAAATGGGTGATTAAATCCTTTATTAACACTCGCCACCAGAAAAGGGAAGAGGAAAGGGAAACGTTTTCTTTCGAGCTTCTATTTTTAAACATTTAGAAGCAGTTAATAAATCATCAGGGTGTTGTTCAGCGGGCTGGCTATAAAATGTGTCATTTTTTAAAAATGCCAATATATTTTAAATATAGAGAAGTATCTAATTAGCACCTTGTAATGGCATTAAAGATCAGCAAGGAAATGCCTGCCTGTCTGTCTGTCCACCCTCAACCCACCAGGGAAGACACAGAGAAGCAATTTAAGCACTCTCCTCTATTATTTAGGGACTAAGCAGCTTCTCACATGGGATCCACCTCTTTTCTGGGCTGTTTTCCCTCTGCACACACCAACCCTAAAAGCCTTGAGGAGCAGCATTGCCTCGGGGATGGGAGGCAAAGGCTGCAGGATGTTGAACCCAGCTGGTCCCCCCCAAACTCCAGAGGAGCTGGATGCACCCCAGCTTTCCAGGAGGGTTTGGAATCCACGGGCACAGCTCCTCTGCTTGGATGACAAAGTGGCTGCCACCTTTTCCAGGCTTTCTTAGGAATGGAGCAGAAGTAGGAAAAGGGGAAAAAAGAATGAAATTATCAGAATAAAACCTCTCCATCCTGAGCATCCAGCGCTGTGACAAAGCACAGTGCCAGATCTTCTCCTGGTGTAAAGCTGATGGCGGCAGAGTTAAGCTGGACATAAACCAGACAAGCCTGTAACCCTCTGAGCTATAACATTGATAGAAAGCCCAGAATCAGGGGCTGGGGGTGAAAATTAAGGCACAAAAAGGCACTCCCTGTCCCGTTGTGGGAGACTCCTCCAATCAGGATATTCTCCCTCAGCTTTGCTCCTCTCTAACCTGCTGACAACAGAACTGGGTCAGCTCGGTGGATGGGGCAGATTTGGTGCCTCCCCCCGTGTCGTTGAGGCTGGGAGGGATTGTCCAGTGTCACAAACAGACCTCCTGTCTGTCTGTCTGTCTGTCTGAGCAGGGGCTGCACAAGGGGCACTGGACCGGCCTTTTCCCCGTGACAAGCAGAGGGTCCCGTCCAAGGCGCCCTCGCCAGCTGGCTCTCAGACAGGGGAAGCTTATTCGTGTTTTCAGACCTCAGCCAAGCTCAGCCGGGAAGCCTGGGCTGTTTTAAACCAGGGGAGAGGCACAGGGACCCAGGGCTGCTCCCGTGCCAGCCGGGAGGAGGGAGGTGCTGCGTGAGCCCAGTGTTTTCTGGAGCTGAGTCCCTTTTGTGTGCTCTCCCAGGGATAGAGTTGACTCCCTGCCCCTGGCGTGACGCTGGCTTGGGAGGGGACTTTTTATTTTGTTCTCCTGGCGCTTGTAGAGAGGACAAGTCCACCCCTGCTTGCCTGAATCACCTACAGAGGTGGGAGAAGCAGGGAGGATGAGGCTGCTGGTGCTGAGGGATCTCAGCAGTGAGTCAGCCCAGTGTAGGTGGGAATTACTCTGCAGCCCAAGACACTGACACGTCTGGGGATGAGCCAGACACTGAGAAGTGTTGATTATCTTCCTCTGGAGATGGTGTTTGCTCCCCATCCCACCCCAGGATGTTTCCTCTCCTGTCTGCTCCGAGGAAGGAGGGAGCACCCTCGTGCTTTCCACCTGAGGTCACGGGGGAATGTCCCAGGAAAACACTCGAGCCTCCTCTGTGTAACTTTGCTCCTGGCCCTTTCCAGGTGTGAAAACATCCTCGGATCTTTCAGAGCAGATGATGAGAAGATCTCCTTCTAAGGAATCCTGCCCCAGAGATCCCTCAGACATCAGCTCATGGCCTTACACCCTTCTCCTCATTAGCCAAACCTCACCAGCAGCACTCCCTGGATCCTCCTCTGCCCCTCTTCAGGCATGGCTCAGGACTGTCACCTCTCCCTCACTGAGCACCACGTCCTGTGCACACACAGGAGACAACACCCTGCACTACCCATTGGGAACTCCACTGTCGCCCTGATTTCTCTAGAGTGCTGTGTTTATAGTTGGTAGCAAAGGCTCTCACAGATTTTGTGTAAACAATCCATGTTTCTATAACCGGCCCAGGATTGTTTTGTACTTTGGATGTTGTTTTTCATTCTTCTTTCTGGGCTGGAGAATGTGATGGGCTGTGTTTCTCACCTATGGAATTGGAGAGGTGGTGACCTCCTTGTCCAATCCATAACTGTCTGTAAAAAGGTATCAATATAAGAATAAAGAGAGGCTGGGGCTCTTTTTGCTCTCTGCCCAGCCTTGGTCTGACTGGCCTCCTGAGTTGCCTGATTGTCTCGTGCCTGACAGAGCGACACTCCAGCACTTCCAAGCTGTGATTCCCACTCCTGACCCCACAGCCACCCCCAGGATGAAGGATGTGCACCTGGATGGGGCTAAGCAGGGGGGACTGAGGGTGTTTGTGGAAGCAAAACCTTCTCCAGGACACCTCTCACCCTGGTGACACTCAGCTTTCCTCATCACTAGCTCAGAGATCAGACAGGATCATCATTTGAGAAGGAATCCTTCTCCAAGTGCCCTGTTTCTTGTGGTCATCTCCAGCTGTTCTCTTTTGCAGATGAATTTTGGAGCTCAGGGGGCTTTTGGCTGATCCATGAGAGCTCTTCTGGAGCTGGAGGATGCTCATGGAGCTGCTACAGCCTGTCCTGAAGATCTTCTAATACAGGAGACCTAAACTTGTGTCCTAAACTTGGCTTTATGCCTGGATTAGAAATTAAAGGCAAATGAGGCAACCTCAGCTCTGAAGCTGCTTCAAAGGCAAATCCAGGCTCAAGGGGAAGGATCCAATTTCACAGTTAGGTTTGTTAAACAGGTGGGTGGTGGCTGCTGGTGGTGCACACGTCCCTTTATTAACAATTTAAAAAGGAAAGGTCCCTGCCTGGAGATAGCTGGAGGATCAGAGCTGGGTTTTTTTTTGGTTGCCTTGCCACAGGTGATCCTTACTCATGCAAGGTTCCTACAAAACCCAGCAGAGCTACTCCAGGAGGAACATCCTGGATAAACAGAATACAGAGGCAAGCACAGGAATAAACCCTTGGCAGTCCCAGCACAGCAGAAAAAATCTGACAAATCTGCCTCTTCCTTTTTTCATTTGTGGGTAGTTCCTGAGCAAATAAGTCCTAGGTGGAAATTATTCATCTGTTCATTCACAAAAACAAAGGTTTTGTTTCGGATGGCTCCTGAATTTCCCTGGAATCAATTATACTACAGGGTGTTCCCCCTGCACCAAGCCTCTGGCTGCTTTCCCTGAGGTAGAAAAGGTGATAATTTGGCAAAGAGAATTTATCAGATGATATTTTTCTTTGGGTACAAATTTTAATGTCATCAGTAGTGGATAGTCATTGAAGCCAGAGCCAGCAGAGATTTCACTGACAGCATTTTTCAGATCTCTCTGCAGTGTAAAAAAGATTTTGTATAACCCTAGAAAATGTTAATAATTTCATTCCAAGACTCTCACAGAAGTTTGTTTGCAGTGTTCACTGGACACGAATTATCAGAGGTGCCTCCTCTACCAACATCAGCATCAGGATGTACAAATACATTTTTCATTTATTTCTGTACATAACTTTGTGTGCCCTCTTGAATTATTGCTACTTTTTGCCCTAACTTTTTCCTTGCTTATGGCAATTTACGATTCAACTACAGAGCTTTTATATCTGGGCTTTTCCTCACGTTCACATTCTCAGATAAACGAGCTGAGAAAAGAAACAAAACCTTTTCCCTGGATTTTTAGCGCTCGGAACCCAGGTTGGAGAAACACCCCCGGGAGGGGCTCAAAACTCAGAAAACAAACTGCAGGGATGCAGTTTGTTTTATTTCTGAGATGTCACAGAACCTGATGGTTTTGGCAGGGAAATGCCTGCAGGGGCTGTTGGGCTGCTTGGCAAGGGCAGCGCTACACGAAACGCTCCCGTAAACAAAAGGAGGGAATTAAAATACACTTGCCAGAAAAGAGCCCCAGATTTCCCATGCGAGGTGGAATCCTCGACACAGGCAGAGCTTTTCCTTTCTGTGCTCCCCTCAGCTCCTTGGTTTTATCATCTCTCAGCCAGAGGCGAGCAGGACAAAAGGCATCCTTTGAGAGATTCGCGACAGGGGACACGACGCCGAGGTCTGTGGTGCCAGTTTTACATCTCCTTAGGACTTGTCTTCGTGGCAAATGTGACCAGAATAGCTATTTTGGAATTAGCTTTCTGTGGTGTCACTATTCCAGAGGAAAGGGATTTTATTCCAGATGAGTTACCCCGTTGAGGAAAGCGCTGGGTTTTTTGGTTTGTTTTCTTTTTTTGCAGCTAAAACACGCTATGTGCAGAACAGCACATGGTAACATGCAGGGATATCTGACATTAAGAGGGTCAGGTGTGATAAGGCCACATCAATGCTCAGATCATGGTCTTATCTGTAGCATCAGGTGGAAAAAAATGGAGTATTCCTCCTTAAAATGTATTTTACTGAAATATCGTGTCCGACATGAGCTGCCCACCTTGTCTCTCCCTCCAGATAATGGGGTGAGAGGATCCTCCAGAAGGATCTCAGCTCTTCCAGGCATCTTTGGGTGGAAGAATGGCTTTGTACAACATTTTACCTCTCTTTGACTAGAAAGGAAGCCAAACTTCAGAGCTTGATCTAGAACTGTGAGAGTGGTGATGGAACAAATCCTCCTTCAGGTGACCTCTCTTCTGAGATGGCAGCTGGGAGTTCAGATTGGGTGCAGGTTCTGTTTTCGGGATGAGCACACCTCAAACAAAAGCTATTGCAGTCGTGAGATGAAGGTTTAAGATGCCAGAGAGCCACCTGTGGACAAAATCTTTGTTCCTGAGTTCAGTGGTGTATCTGGGATTCTGGGAAATTGCCACCTTCTCGTGAATTCCCCCAGGCTGTCACCTCTTGCTGAGCAGTGTCTTTTGTGGGGCTCAGCTCCCTCCACCTGCGCCTTCTGCACTGGATTCAAAATGTTTTTAAGCCTTTTGGCTCCACTGGCAAACTGCCCCCCACTGCTTGGCACTGACCTGCCTGCAGAAATATCCATCCTGTCCGTGCTGGGAGGTTCTGCTTCTGGTTTTTTAACCACGTATGGCCCGTGGGGAATGGTAAAAATAAATAATGAGTGTTCAGGCAGCATCAGGAAGGGTCTCTGAGCCACAGAGCCTCCCTATCGACTGCCCCAGAGGAGAGATGCCTGCATGGGTTCTCTCAGTTTGATGGAAAATAAATAATCTTAGCTTTTTGAGTGAGGGAAGAGTGAGGATGTTCCCTCTAGTCAAGCATTGTTGGGGAAATCGGCCCAGCCCCTGATCTTGCAGTGAAAGATGCCCCATAAAAGCAGAGGAAAATCAACCCTACAATGGGCAAAGGCCACTGAGGAATTTGTGGAGAGGGGGGAGCAGAGAAATGTGCTTCTGGGTACACAAGATCCTCCTCTCATCCAGAGCAGTAAAAAATTAGGGGAGATCAGACAGACGAGGTCGGTAGATTAGGCTGTGCCCCGTGGTGGTGAAGGGTTTGCAGCCTCCCAGCTCTGACGCAGGCTGAGCCTTTATCTCATCAAGTTATGCTCAGAATGACCCTCAGGGGCCTTTTCCTGCTGCAATCATTTGTGCAGTTCCTGAGGATATGGATGGACAGCTCTGGAGAGCACAGGCTGCAAGGCCAGAGTGTTGCAAGACCCTCTCCACGCCCAATGTGTGGATCAAATATTGGCAAAAAGCATCCTACAAGGGTCGGGTTGGCCCTTGGGATGCAGGGACTCAATCCCTGTGATGCAAATGCAACATTGGGGGTGTTATTTGCTGTGGGACCCATCTCAGGTTATCTATAAAAAATTAATGTCTAATCCAAAGTAGTATCTCACCTTCTTTAATTAATTAGAGAGGTCTGGTTGTCTGTAAAGTGATTTATCCCATCCGTGTTTGGGGCAGAACAAGACCCCAGCTCCTGGTGTGGCACATCAGCCTCGCTTCAGCAGATTTTGCAGAATGAGACATCTCCACCTGCCTCTCCAGAAGGCAGCAAGAGACTCAACTCCTCAGTTTTAGGAGACCAAAACCAAGTGAAAAAAATAATTTTCTGGTTTCTTTGTGCTTCTGTTCCTCACGGGTAAAATAAAGATAAGCAGCCACTGCTCCATCATAGAGAAGGTGTGGCTAGAGATGTGTTAAAAAAGAACATGAGGTGTGAGATCAGGTCACACAGCTGTAGCTGTGGCTGTCCCATCCCTGGAAATGCTCCAGACCAGGTTGGACAGGGCTTGGAGCAACCTGGGATAGAGGAAAGTGTCCCTGAACGTGATTTGTTATCAGAAGATAGAGTGGTGGGAAAGCATGGAGGGATGTTGTCACTGGTTGATGCCCAAAAGTGACCTCTTGAGCAGGTCTGTCCATCACTGTGCTGCCACTTTTGGCCTCCTCAGCCTGGTGGAAATGTTGATCCAAAAGCCTTGTCCAACCCAGAGGAGCAAAGAGTTTCTGTTGCACAGGAAGCACTTGTGGTGATGGGCACAGCACAGCCCACAGCAGCCACTGAGGATCCAGGTTGTTGTTCTGATTTTTCTAGAGTGCTGTGTTTATAGTTGGTAGCAAAGGCTCTCACAGATTTTGTGTAAACAATCCATGTTTCTATAACCGGCCAAGGATTGTTTTGTACTTTGGGTGTTGTTTTTCATTCTTCTTTCTGGGCTGGAGAATGTGATGGGCTGTGTTTGTCACCTATGGAATTTCAGAGGTGGGAACCTCCTTGTCCAATCCATAACTGTCTGTAAAAATGTATAAATATAAGAATAAAGAGAGGCTGGGGCTCTTTTTGCTCTCTGCCCAGCCGTGGTAACTGACCTCCTGAGTTACCTGATTGTTTCATGTCTGACAGAGTGTTGCCCTGGTTTTACAGGGCCTCATAAGTTGTAACACTGTAGCTGTAGTTTCTCATGCTTGTTTTGTAAACATGGTCTTTGTTTTTTTTAACTGGCCGGGATTGTTTTGCACTTGTGGAATTGTTTTTCATTCCTTTCCCTGGGGTGGAGAAAGATGATTGACCATGTCTTTGTCCTGTAAACCTTCAGGGGTGTTGACCCCTTTCACCAATCTTCGACTGTCCTTAGAAACCTATAAAAATAGGCAAATAAAGAAGGGCAGGGCTTTTGGTCGGTCCTGCCTGGAAAATTCACTACTGCTCTGAGACCCATGTGTTTCTTCTGTTGCCAGCTGAGCAACAACAGAGTGACACCAGGTACCTCAGCAAACCCCAGGAAAAAACAGGGATAATGGGAATGCTGCGCTTCAGTTCTTGGGGTACCAGGAACAGTGGGGAAACAATCAACAGTGCAGAATGGAGCTCATTTGGGTCATTTTTCCTTCCCCATTATTTTATCCTCTGAGAGGAAAATTCCAAATCCAATCCCTCTGTTGGTGAGTCTTTGGGTTTAGAGTCTGGAGGGATTTACAGCCAGCAAAGGCATGTCTGGGTGGAGACATCCATGCTCAGCTCTAACACCTGAAGTTCTTGAGAAGGTTTCATGTTGTGAGAGTGGAGAGCTTGGAGGAATTATTGACAGTGCCCCTGTAGGATTAAATTCCAGATCCTTGTTTGAATGCTGCAGCTCTTCAGCCAGATTTTGTCTTGGAGGACTGCAGGGATCAACCAACCCTCTCTCCCCCACCTGGATCTCTGCTCCAAGTGCAGAAGAGCTTCTTTTGAAGCCTGGTGGGAGAAAAACTTCTTTTTTCCCAATATTTTGTTTAGAAGAGGAGAAATCAAGACGGGATTGATCATCACCCTTTGGATGTGCTGAAATGAGAGAAGACTGGGATGAGAGATAGAATCTGTCAGCAGTTTCCAGTGAAATCCAACATCTGAGGCACCAAGAAGAAATCCATTGTCTCAACAGCCACATTTTGGCACGTTTTTTGCCCCAAAGAACAGATGGAAGGTTTGCTGTTGAGGAGGGAGATGTGGCAGCACATGATGCTGCATTAAGAGAACTCAGTGGTGTCGTGTCTCTCGAGGGACACGTCCTTCTTGAGACACCTCCCTTCCAAAAACACGTCCCCAAACACACATTTCCTTCAATTTGCTTGCAGAAAACCGTTCAGCCACCAGATGTCTCTCCATGCTGCCCTGGAGAGCAAGGAGGACAAAACTGGAACTCAAGTCATCTGGAGAAATGCTTATTTATGGATTTGCACCCTTGTCTTTGTTAAACAAGAGGCTTGGGATTGGTTTTTCACACTCTCAGTGGATACTCTGCTTCAGGGAAGGGATTTGAGGCACCTCCATGGGTTGAGAAGGTTGGAATAAGTTGTCTCTGGAGCTTTTTTTGCTCACTGTTGATTCCCAAACTTTTCATCCATCCGATATCCAAGGTTCAAATGCTTATTTATAAGTTTGCACCCTTGTCTTTGTTAAACAAGATGCTTGGAATTGGTTTTTCACCATCTCAGTGGATACTCTGCTTCAGGGAAGGGATTTGAGGCATCTCCATGGGTTGAGAAGGTTGGAATAAATTGTCTCTGGAGCTTTTTTTGCCCACTGTTNAGGAGTTTCAAGGAGTGGAGTGGCCAAAGAACATCCAACCATGAATTTAGAGCACAGAGAACACGCCTGCAGAAGTCTCAGTTCCAATCTCCATGGTTTTTCCCAACTGCTGATTCCCAAACTTTTCATCTGTCGGATATCCAAGACTCAAACGATCCAAAGTCCAAAGTTTATTATTTGTTTTGAGAAATTTACAGTTAAAGACCATCGTGTCAGCTTGACAATTTAGAGTATTCCAAAAAAAATGGGGAATTGCATATGGAATTGCACATTCCTGAGTCTAAGAGGCCATGGACCTGAAATAAGTGCAAGTTCCTCTGTCCTCACAAATCATGCCTGACTTCATTTCCCAGTGGGAAAGATCATTGAATTCTGCTTGGTGGTCAGTCTGCAGCAGGTTAGGAACAAAACATCTCAAATTTCCTCTCTTTTCTCATGGAACATCCACGTTTTTCTTTTAAAAAACCACAGTGTGAGCTGAGTTTGTGGCACTTGCGGCGTTACAACCACTTAAATTCGCTCTTCAAAATCAACCTCAATTTGCATTTAGAGCCAGCTCCTGAATCCAACAGAAATCCTAGTGGAAGTGAAATACAATAGCTTTGATGATTTTGGGTCTGGAAGAGGAGACCCCTCACCACCACTGGCACACTGGGAAAGGCTTAGCAAGGTGAGGGCTGGCTTTGAACACCTCCAAGGGCTGAACCTTCCTTGCAGCCACAGAGTCGAAATCCAGCTGACTCAACTCAAGCCTTTTGTGCTTCCTCAGCAGCTGTTCAGATTAATCCCATTAAGGATTTATTATTTCATGGTCTGGGCAGACACTGAGACCAATTTTTTTGGTCAAACACGGAATTTGTTTTGGTGTCTTCAGCTGCAGGTTTCTCTCCAGTCAGAAGTGGCCTTCACTCTTCAGGTCTTCTGAGTATCAAGAGGTTTTCCTCTTTATGGAAGGTGTTGTAGATTTCCCAGGGATTTTTTGGGATGTGTTCAAAGGAAATTTTGATACCAAGGTTTATTTAACCCATACAAACCCCTTTTGAAATACATGTACATTTCCTTTAGTGTTTTATACCTTTTTTTGGGATACTTTTTCCTGAGTTCCACCTCACCACTGAGATCCCTGCAAATCTGAGGCGAGGCATGCAATTTTGGGAAGGTTTCATCAGCCCTCATTTACACCTCTAAAAGTGAGATGCCCAGGTCCAAGTCAGTCAGCCCAGGCTTGTTTTGTGGTCAAGGGAGAGGAGAGTCACCCCCAGGGGGAGATTCATCTCTTAAAACAACCCAAGGCTGGTCATGCAAATCACTCGCTGGACATGTCCCGCTCTCTCTCTTGGCTGTAAAGATTTGTCAGGCTTTAAAATCTTTTTAAAGTCAGGTGAAATTACCACTGTGTTGATTTTTGTCAGTCAGACTGAGAGAATAAATCACCTTTTTCTGAGAGTCATTCCACCCTGAATATTGAAGGAATATTAGACTCTCCCAGATTTGTTTCATGGATGTTTATGTGTGATGGATTTGTGATCAGCTGGGCTGGATCAGGTTGTGTTTGTCCCATCTCCTGTCTCTGATACAGCCCAAGTGTGACTGGGGAAGAGCAGGAAAACAGGAAAAACCCAGCTGAATTTCCACTCAACTCCCAGCAACCCCCAGCTGGAATTTCCAATGGAAGGCTTGAGTCTTCCAGTGTGAAAACTCCTCACGTGCCTTTCTTTGGTGAAAACTGTCCAGCTGCATCTTAAATTCGGGTAAATTTAAACACCTACAGCTCCCTGTGGTGGAGATTTCTATCAAATCCCAGGAGCAGAAAACCTCTTTTCTGTTGTTCTCACCCTCATTACGGTGGATGTCTCCTGGGTGTAATGTGATGAGAAATGGTGGGTATTTGATCCATATTCACCTCTCAGCACTCTTGTGTCCCAAAGCCTGCCTGCCCCAAGGATTTCTCGGCTGGATTCTGCCAGCTTGCACCACATAACCTGTGCTTACAGAGCAGTTCCCACCTTCTTCACGCCAGCAAGCTCTAACCACATGCTTGATGAGCTAGCAGAACGTTAAGTTTTTTATTGGCTTGTGCTAATTGCAAGCCGCAAGTGAAAAAAAGTCATTTCCTTGACATTACAGGTTTGATAAATGGTGCTGAAAGGTGGACCTGGCTTTTCTCTAGCTAACCAGTCGTTGTGCTGTTAATAATCTGATGTTTTCCTGCATTTGGGTGATTTGCAAGGCATCTGCTTGGCATGCAGAGCTGTGTGACCTCCTTGGGTATGGCTGTTTTCACAAACTGGCTCAGGCAGCCCACGGCAATGGTTGGGAGCCGGTTTTATTTATCAGCACCACCGTGGATGTAAACAGAGATAGCCAAAACCAGACCACTGGGCCTGGAAGTTCTTCAGGACAGGGTCCACCACCCTGTGCTGTGTTTGGGCATCAGCCAGCACGAGGGATGGTCTCCAGGAGTGACAGCCCAGAGGCACCACCACGAGACAAGGATTATCACTGTGATAACACCAGCGACACCAGGATCTCATTGTGCTCCCCAGCTATCAAAACACCCTAATTAAAGAGGAGGAAAAGGAATCCATCCCAAGCTGCACAGCCAGTCTTCTGGTCACATTTTATCCCGTGTTTGGAGTGTCTGCTGCCTTTTAATGAGTAACCTTTCTCTCTCCCCCCAGCAGGAACAGCATCTGCTGCTAGGGGCAAGGTGTGTCGAGCAGCCCCTGCCAGCCTGAAACAGCAGCTGGGAGCTGAGGAACTTATTCAGAGCTCTTGAGGACCACTCAATTATCATTCATTAACAAGCCTAAAGGTTAGCTCCTTGCCAGCCCTCCGTGTGCCAAACGCCTCCCGTGTGACTGCAGGGCTTGGAGGGTGCTGTTCCCACTCCAGGGCTGAACCAGGAACGAGTTTCCTTGTTGATTTAGCTGCTCATGTCAGCCAAAGTCCTTCCCTTGCCCACTTCAGGACTATTTGCTTGTCCTGCCCTCTCCACTTCACCGAGACACCGCGCTGTCCCAAAGGACACTGCGGAAAGCACGGCGGAGAGAAATCCCCTGCAAAGTCCTGTGGGAGATAAAACCACCTGTGGGTGTCTGAAGGGGCTGTGTCTCATCACATTTCACACTCAGGGTGACAATTCTTGGTCAAAAAACTCCCCCATCTTCATCCTGTGGTCCCTTCTTTGAACTCGGGTGTGAAGAGTGAGTAGGACCCAAACTGCTTCTTTATTTTTGATAGCCCCTGGAATTTGGGTGTGTCGCTTGCCAAGGAGAGGCTTGAGGAGCAGAAATTCCAGAGGAAGCATTTGTCCTCCGGAAAGCAGCAGAAACCAGGATTCCAGGGGGGTTGCTCAAGCCCAGGCTGGAGTTATCAGTCCCTGGTGACTCAGTCAGGGCATTGGCTTCAAGTCTCTGTCTGATAGGGAGGGGAGGCTTGTGCCTGGATTTCCATACTCTGCCATAAAGACCTTGACATTCCCAGGATGAAAGGCACTTCCTGCACAAACCAGCTGCACTGATGAGGACAGAACAAACAGGTTCAAGGCTCTCCCTGGATTCCTGCATGAGAGGAATTCTCACTGTAGTAAAGCTGGCGCTTCCTCGCTGCCACTGCTCTTTCCCACACACAGAACTGAGGATTATCTCACATATTCCTGGGGGAAAAAATTACAGAGCAAATGTATTTCTGAGAGCTCAAGGGCTCAGTGAGATGCAGTCAACACAGCCTTGCTGTGCCCCCTCTCTGACAAAAGAGTAGATGAAATTTAGGGTGTTGGGATGCTCCTGAACCAGGGGGAATGGCACAAGGATTCAGAGGGTCAGGTCCAGACCACAGACGAGTTTTAAATCACTGTTAAAACGATTTAACCTTGCTCTCCTTGCACGAAACCAACCTGAAGAGAAACTGAGCTGACCTCACCTTCACACCACCAGCACCAGGTTCATTAGTGAACACTTCACCTGTTGACACTCGCAGGCAAATCCCAGACCGGATTGTAGCCCTGTGGAATGCAAATCTGGCTATGTGCCTCCAAATGACTGCATGATGGGGGGAAAAAAACCCTTCCACACCTGCAAATAAAAGCCATCAGTAAGCAAATTCCAAAGGCAGGCTGGGTAGCAATGAGATGGCAGGGCTTTCAGATTTCATTGGGTCACAGTGAGTTTTCTTTCTGGCCTGGTGAGCTGCTGGTCAGGAGCTGCTTTCAGCTGGATTTGGCAGCTTCAAAGGGTGTTGGATTGGGCTGATTGCTCAAGCGGGATTCAACTTGCAGATGAAGGCACCTTAATTTGGGTGGCAATATGCAAAGTGCTGCCTGCCTGTGCTCAGAGGCTCTGAGCTCCTGTTACAGCCGGTGGAAATCAGATTTTCCATGTGCCTGACCGAGCACAGGTGTCCTGCACGGCCTGTGGGATCTCAGTGTGATTCCTCTGGGTATCCCCCCGCCAATCCAGAAGGACACGGACCTCCCAGAGGGTCTGTGTGTGCCAAATCCATGTGACATTCAGATGTCCAAAGGGACAGAGGCAGCACTCAGCCCTCATGGTGAAATTAATCCCTCAACTTATTGTGAACCATAAGAAGAACTTGAAAATTCAGGTAAATTGGGCTCAGTCACTTGGCTGAAGCGTCTAATGCCTGATGACACGTCCTGGGGGATTTGAGACATCTCCCTGGAGCTCACAGACGTGACATGTTAACCCCTCCAGATCCTTTTAGGAGTGGAAGAAAATGAGGTGTTGGTAATTTATTGCTGCATCAGGACCTGGACTTTTCATTATTAGAGAAACTCTTGAAGTTTTCTTTTTTTTCTGGTAAAACAGTTCTTTCCCCATCCATGGGAAGGCAGCACAAACTATGGCCACTTTCAGCCATGGCAGTGGTCTTTGCTCATAACAGCCCAGCTCACAGAAATCACCTAAAACTGGTCCATGACCAAGTGGGAGATGTTTGACACACAGAGCCAAGAGTCAAACCTCATTCCCAGGCATAATTTAAGGACTGATGTGCTGCAGAGAGGTACCTGACAGTCAGAGGAGCTGAGAGCTCCATGTTCCTTTGAGAAACAGTGCACTCAGCTTGGGATTGGTTTACAACAAAAAAAAAAATCATGGAATGGTTTGGGTTGGAATCTGTGGAGACCTCACAGCACCTTCCAGGACCTGAAGCAGCTGCATGAAAGCTGGAGAAGGACTCTTCATCAGGAACTGTAGTGATGGGAGAATGGGAAATGGCTTCAAACACATGGAGGGGAAATTGAGGTTAAATACAGGAGAAATTCTCTCCTGTGAGGGTGGTGAAGCCCTGGTTTCCCAGAAAAGCTGTGGCTGCCCCCTCCCTGGAAGTGTCCAAAATTGGACAGGGCTTGGAGCAGCCTGGGACAGTGGAAGGTGTCCCTGCCCATGGCAGGGAGTGGAGTGAGATGATCTTTAAGGTCCCTCCCAACCCAAACCATTCCATGATTTTTTTTTGTTGTAAACCAATCCCAAGCTGTGTGCACTGTTTCTCAAAGGAACATGGAGCTCTCAACTCCTCTGATTGTCAGGTACCTCTCTGCAGCACATCAGTCCTTAAATTATGCCTGGGAATGAGGTTTGACTCTTGGCTCTGTGTGTCAAACATCTCCCACTTGGTCATGGAACAGTTTTAGGTGACTTCTGTGAGCTGGGCTGTCATGACCAAAGACCACTGCCATGGCTGAAAGTGGCCATAGTTTGTGCTGCCTTCCCATGGATGGGGAAAGAACTGTTTTACCAAAAAAAAAAGGAAACTTCAAGAGTTTCTCTAATAATGAAAAGTCCAGGTCCTGATGCAGCAATAAATTACCAACACCTCATTTTCTTCCACTCCTAAAAGGATCTGGAGGGGTTAATAGCATGTGCAAGCTGTGAGTAACTGAGGTGTCCACTTATTTCTTCGTTTTCCCTATTTAGGTTTTTTTAAAAAAAGAAAAAAAGGCTCTTGCTCAAACCTGGCGAAGCAGGCAACACAGCTCAACAAATAGGCTTATCTCAAGTGCTCTTTAATAAGAATGTTTATCATTTATTTCTGGAAAATATGCTGGGCCCGGAATGCTGAAAGCTCTCCGTGGTGTTTGGCCTGTGGCGTTCAAAGCCAGGCATGGGGGCTGTGTTTGGGAGGGGGATCTTTTGTCTGGGGTGTCCCAGGGCCCACATCCCACCTCCCTTCCCAGGGAAAAGCTGTTTTTCATTTATAGATGTCTTCCTTTCTGTAGGAAAACAGGTTTCTGCAGAAGGTGATTGATGCCAGCTCAGGTCTGTGTTTTAAATAACTGGGAAAAATCTCTGGATGTGCTTAAATCCCTTTTATCAATTATAAAGAAATCATCAAGATTGGCCTCAGAGCAGGTTCTTCCTCTGTGAGGGATAAAGCTGGGTGGCATGAAGCTCTCCTGAAGTGAAGGCCACAGGAGATCCTGTGGGATCTGATCCATTTCTGTTTGAGTGGGGTGGGAGGTGAAGAGGCACAGAGCCCCTGGAGATGCTGCCCTGTCCCCAGAGCAAACTGAACACCCCAAAGAGCAGCTGTGCTGCTTTCTGGATCAATGAACCCATGGCATGAGGGGGGGCTTCCCTCACTGAGGGCAGAAAAATGGGAAAGGATGTTTCCCATTCCTTTCAGGGGCAGATTTCTCTGCACAGAGCCCATGGAAGGCTCCATGGAAGGTCATCCATGGTGGTTCCAATGAAAGGAACGTGAGTTTCCCTATTTTGCCTGTCAACAGAATATCCCTGCAATCTGTTCCCTTTTCCATCATGATTACAACCTTGGAGGTTGCAGGATTAAAGTACTGACAGAGGAAGGAATGATTTGAATTGGCAAAACCAACACTAAACTTCTGAGGGCCTTCCAGAGACACCGTGAAAAGCCATTCCTTTGCCATGCTGGGTTTTTGTTGCTCTGGAGGAAGAAACTGGGTCCCTGTCCTGGTGGTGTTCAGCTGAGAAAAGGACTCGTGGCAGTTTTAGGGGATTTGTTTAATTCATATTTGTTTAATTCATATTTGGGTTGTGGCCTCCCACAGGAGCTGTGCATACAATAAATGGTGACAACACAGGTGACATCTCTTCTCCCAAAGCACACAGCTCCTTTCTTACAAGAGGAAATATTTCCAATTTCTCCCCAGCTGAATTTCAGTGATATGAAATAAATACCATCCAGTCAAACCTACGGAACAAGTGGGGAAAAAAAGCACCCAAACGCAGGTTAAAATTAATGCTTTTTTTTCTTTTTTTTAATTTTCATTATAAAGTTAACACATCTATCAAACTTAACTGGTAACAAAAAACAGTTACAAGACATTGCTAATGTGCTGTCAGTAGAAAATAGGGTAAAAGCCAATGAGGTCACAAGCACAACAGCAGAGCAACAACACTGTCCCGATGAGTTATTTCCGCAAATATATACTCTTACTAATATATACATTTATTCATAAAATAAATAATCATAAAAAAATCATCAGACTTAACAAAATACTGAGAGGAGGAAGGGGGAAAAAAAAAAAAAAAAAAAAAAAAAGGGGAAAAATCATTTTTT
>VZTZ01050829.1:23977-47191 GCA_013400955.1 Drymodes brunneopygia
GGTGACAACTCTACTTTGTACAATAGCTTTGGAATTCCAGGTGGTATCATACATGCAATCTGTACACGGTGGGGGTGCTGGGGTGGGATGAGGGCAGGGGTTACAGACAGTGATGGGGCTTTGAAGAGGGAGACGTAATCAGGCAGACAGTCTGTGGGAAGGGAGGGCAACAGGGAAAAAAAACCCACTCACAAGAAGGTACTTGTCCTTGACTGCTGGACAAGCATATTTTGTACTGTGGGGGAATCCCCTGGGGTGCTCGGGGTTTGTGTTTTGTGCCTTCCACGCTGCTGGTGGGCTCGTCAGAGAGTCCAGAGCTGTGACAGGTCTGTGACAGGGCAGGTTGGGTCCTGGCAGTGGCAGAAAGTGATGCCATAAGGGGTTGGTCGAGTGGGTCCCCACTAGGATGAAGAGGTGAAGGCTGTCAGCTGGGGACAGGGACAGCGGGACAACCAGGACTGCACCAGAGACTGAGGAGAATTTTATCTGTACTGAGGATTTTAGCGTTTTTGGGAGCCTGATTGAGAAAACTCAGGCCTCTGGTGCTGTCCAAGTCGTAGCAGTGGGTGGGAAGTGTTGGGAAGGAGCTCTGACACGATGGTGCTGTCCCCAAAAAGCCATGGGTGACTCCCAGTTGCTTGCTCAGCCCGTGTCCGTAGCAGACCTGCCTTCAGGATTTTTGGTGGAGTGGAATGAATGAGAGAGAAATAAATAAATACTAATAAATAATTCAAGAAGAAACTTGGAAAAGAAAGGGAAGCAGGGAAAGCATCTCCTCACACTCTCCCAGCTCCCACACAGGGCTGTCCAAGACCTCCCTCGGTGTGCAGAACATCTGTGAGAAAAGGTCTGCAGAGACAGAGGAGGAGATCGTGTGGAAAAGACCCTTGTGGCTGTTGGACCTCAGGAACTCTCACCCTGAGAGCAGGATTTTGCCCATGGATGACTTGGTGGGACCTCTCCACCCCCATTAGGTGCTCCCCAACAGGAAGAGCAGAGATGCTCCCTTGGGGTCAAACCCATGACAAACCAGGCAGTAAAGTGGATTAAAATAATCATTTTTACAGAACAGGTCCACCTTCTGCTCCCCTTGAGACACCTGCACCTGATTTTTGTCATTTTAAGTGAGAAGAGAGTTGAGACCATGAGCAGCTTTCCATCTCAGAGACTCCAAGGAGAGTTTAGAATCTGGAGTGGGATCCTCTCATGGATGAGGACACACAGCTGTGGATGTCCACAAGGTTGAGTCTGCATGGCAGTCAGGCACCTGAACACCCATCTCTGATGGAGAAACATCTGCACAGATGTCAGATGTGCCCTGAGATTCAAGGGAAGCCCACATTCTTCCAGAGTAGCTTTTAGGAGCCAGTGGGGCACCCTGGAGCACCCCAGATGGCTCTAGACACCTATTTCAATAATTTAGTTCAGCCCTAAACACTGAGTTTAGGCAAATGGAGCCCGTAATTTGGCTGGTATGGGAGTTCAAGCACCTTGCTCACATGTAGATACCTGCCTTCAAGCATCTCACTTTGGATTCCAAATCCCCCCGTGGGTACCACTGCCTGGGAAGCAACTCCTGGCCTTTTATTTGGGCTTGAGAGAAATCTCCTCCTCCAAGGTGGAGATGCAGCAAAAACCCCTCTGGAAAACGCAGCAAAGTGGGAACAGTTGACTTTCCCAAGCCCATGAAGACAGTGGGAGGGGCAGGAATGAGAACTAAACAACCCTTGCTTGAAATGGAGGTTGAGGAGCCTCGATTTCCCATCAGACTGAGGAATCTGCACCCCACAGATGTTGATGGAGACCTGAGCCAGGACTCAGGGACTGCAGATCAAGGACTTTGCTGGAGAACACCAGGGGAGGGCAGGAAACACGAGGGTGGAAGGGTTAAGCCATGAATAAAACAATTCAGCCAGATCCCACCACTGCTTCCAGTGAGTAAAGAGAAGTCTAAAAAAAAGAGACAATCCCATAATGAGAAGTTACCCCTAAAACAGCCAAGATTTAGCTCAGAGGGAGGTAGGAAATAGGAAAATGCAGGTATGAAGAAGAGATGAGATCTTGTCCTGCCCAGCCCACCTTCTCTGCCACCATCCAAAACTTTCTCACAGCTCCTTGAGTTGAGGAATGACAGATCTGAGCAAACACCCCCCTCACTCTGCCACTGCCAGCAGGGTGATTCCTTCCCAGCAGCCTCAGCCCTGGAGCAGGACTCTGGAAGAGCCAGGAGTTGTTTCCCTGTGGGCAGCCCATGGAACCAGGCTGATTTCTGCAGGGCACTTGGATCTGGTGCCTTTCATGGCCCCGTTTTCATCTTCCCAAATGGATTTCGTTAAAGCATCAAGGGAAGCCTGGGGTGATTTCCACAGTGCAGATCCCAGGACTGGAGTCACAACTCCCAGCTCCTGCAGAGTGCTCGTGCTGCAGCCCTGAATGTCCCCAACAACACCAATCAGCAGATTTTCAGCACAGAAACCATTCCTTGAAGCTAAAAACACCATGACCCAAAGCTCAGGGTGTCTCTCCTGTGTATGAATTCAAGGATGGGGGCATGACAAGAATATGAACAGACATAATCCATGGACATCTCTGTGGCAACAGATCTGAATGCACTGAAAACACCAGAAATATTTGAGATGGAGAGGCAGAAGAAATTGTTTTCTGAGGTTTTCTGTTACAGAAATCCTGCAATGCTCAGCTGGGACGACAGCACTGCAGGGCTGACGTGGTCGGTGCTGACTCGGGCATTTCTGGGCCACGTTGCATTTTGTGGTGTGGTTTTCTCTGCAATCCCCTCCAAAAAATGAAACCCCAACTGCTTTAATTCTCCACATGGAGCTTCCCCTAAGGAGTGGAAGCAGTTCTGGAGGCTTCAAAATGCTTTGGAGAAGACTGTCAGTGCTGGGCACGACATTCAGCCTGGAGAGATACACCGGGGTCAAGCAACAAAAATGTCATGCACTTCCCTCCCCATATTTCCATTTTCTCTGAGAAAGAGAAGCCCCCAAATTCTAAAACTAAACCGAACCAAGGAAAAAAAAAAACCAAAACAACAAAAACAAAAAACCAAACTCCTAAACTTTCCATTTCTTTCATAGAAAGAAAAGAGATGAGGCCAAATTCACCCCTCGCAGGTAACTCCACTGTGTTTAATAGGTTGGATGTGGAACGGATGGGACCTGTCTGACCCATCTGTTCAGCTAAAGGAGAGGTTGGATAGCAGCATGTGAGAGGATGGAATCACGGTCCTTTTTTTGACTTTTATTTTTTTCCATTTGTTACTTTGTTGGGTGACATCTTGTCCCTTTCCCCCAGTACTGCCAGACACAGCCCTGGTACAAACCATCTGCCTGAGGACAAAGGACACTGAAGGGAAGGACACCAGGGGTCACGGAGGTGGAGCTGGCCAGCTCCCATTTGGGGGAAATTAATGATGTTTTCCTTTTGAGTATAAACTGGAGCATTACACCGAAGTGGGGTTTGACAGAAAAGCATTTCCAGAGAAGTGCCCAATTCAGCTGCCTGCACAAAGAGATCTCAGGTCATTTTGGACACCCAGCAGTCTCTGACTGGCCTGATTTAGGATCTGTGTGGGTCTTAGGCCATTGAAACAACATCTGGATCCCAACAGGACATTGTAGGGCACCCAATAGATCAGCAGGTATTTATATTATTGAGTGAAATGCCACGACCCTTCCATAAGGAAGGTCTCACTGTTTTCACAGGAGAACCTGAGGCAGAAAGCAGATCTGGGTGGGATTTAGACCATGTCCTGTAAGGAATGATAGCACCTCACTCATCATTGACTCAATTTTTCACACCAGTGCAGTGGAAACCCTGACTCAAGACCTGGTGTAGGCAGCGGGGTGGGATCTGAGCTTTCCAAAGCCACCTCCCAAATTCCAGTGTAGCAGTGAGGGATGGCCCAAGCCCCTTCTCCAAACCATGGGGGTCAGACACTGGCCCAGCTCCCAGGCCCCTCACAGGCTCTTTTTTCCCCTCTCAGGGATGGGCAGAGTCAGACCCAGCACTGGAACCCTCGGGGTGATGAACAGAATTCACGCAGGCGTTTTTCATTGACTTTAGTGGCAGCTGCTCAACCCCTTACATTGAATCCTCACAGAGATGATTAATTACACAACAAACCCAAACAAGTACCCACAGGCTTCGTGGAAAACCCCTCGAATATTGGGGGAGCCCCCAACCACTGAGCTGATTCAAGCCTGACCCCAGCTTGGAGTGAAGGAGCACAACTTCCAGCCCATCTCAGCTGATGATCAGGTGGCAGCTTCAACTCCTTGACTCATGGTGGACTTCACATCATCAGTCTGGACCCATGGAAGAGCTCATCATCTCCTCTGAGCTCAGCAGCTGAGGTCAGAGATACACCCAGAGGGCAGTTAACCAAACATAACTCAGGTACCATCCTAAGTGTAATGAATCACCTTCTGCGTTTGTTTCTAGCCATTGATTCCAGCAGAAAATCAGATAAATAGCTTTGACCAGATGAAATAAATCCCACTGTTGCAGTCAAAATTCGTTCACCTCTAGAGGCAATTGCTCAGCAAATGCCCAGTTTCAATTTTTTTTTCCCCCTGATTCCCAAAAATTCCCTGCTGGTGATGCTGGGCTTGTTCTGGTGCAAAAGCAGAAATGGTGGATGTGAACATGCTGTGGATGGGCTGGGGTCAGATTCCAGATTCCAGATTCCAGATTCCCATGCATGGGACCCAAATCCTTCAACCCATTCCTTCACTGGTGTGGTATAAAAGAAGGAGTTTGAAACCACTTGGCATGAAAACCCTAGGGTAAAACCAGTTGTGGGTGTGACCCCGCTGAAGTCAATGGATTGAAGAGACCTTGGCCTGCAATGATTTGAATTTTCACTGTCAGGTCACCATTTATTGCCAGAAGTTCCTGGTAAGACGTGTCTGACATCTCTCACTGTGGCTGCATCATGTTAAGTAGATCAGATGTACCATCCCTTATCCCATCCTCTCCAATTTATCAACATCTTCCACCCCACATGTGGCTTTCTGCAGCATTTGTTTTCCTGACAGGTTGTATTTCAGTGTTGGTTATACGTGCAATCTCCCCCTGCAGTGGCTTCCTTCTCTATCCCATCATGATTAGGTTTCCCTTTTCTCCAAGACTGCATTATGAAAATCAGTCCTGCATCCATTAATTGATCTTTATTTAATTTTTCAGTGATCTTTTGCCTCCTGCCAGTTGGTGTGTGGCCATCAGTGGGGTGCAGATATCACAGATTGGTTTTCTCCCCACATTTTTCTTTGCTTCTCTTGATTTCCTTCTCTCTTCTTCTCTCTCTTTTGCTCTCATTTCACTGCAGCTTTTTTTAATTTTTTATTTTATTTTTTTTTTGCAAAGCACTGATAGAAGTGCCTCCATCAATAAGCAAATCTTGCTGGTGCCCTTGGGCACAGCCCTGAGACAAATGGGTGATGCATAAACTGCACCAGCCTAGGATCAGTCCCAGGAGACGCAGTGACTCAGAGTCAACCCTCGGAGGCATAATTTCCTCCTGTTTTCTCTCTGATGGGATTAAGCTCTGTTTGTTCCCTTCTTCTTCTGCATACTCCCTCCTCTGGTTCCTGGGAAAAGGCTGACACGCAGAGAGGAGCTCTCTGATTTCTCTACACAGATTTCCAGGAGCGAACCAGCCAACAGCCACGGTTACATTGCCAAGAAATGGGAATTAACTCACACCCTGCTTCCCTTCCTGTGCTGAAGAGACAGAATAAACACTAATCCATTGTCCTTTTTCCAGGATAGGAACCCAAAAGCAGGGGCAAGGCAAAGAGGACGCAGGGCAAGTGCATCTGAGGCTAAACCAGGTTGACTCCATGCTTGGTTCACCCTTCATTCATCCCAGTATTGAGCAGGAATAACTCAAGCAGGGTTACAGAGCTGTGAACACCAAGGTGATGGGCTGAGTTCATCCTGATCTCCTGAAGGAAGTCCTGATGCCCACGGAGGAGGTGAGAGCTGTTTCTGTAAGCTGTGATCCTGATCTGGAATTGGAAGCACAGCAACATGCAAAGCTCTGGGAGAGTCAGGGGTGAGCAGCAGAGAGGAGCCAGCACTGCCAAGCTGGGATTTGGCTCCGTGTCCAAACTTACCCAAACTCTGGGCTGGTTCAGACTGGGTTTTGTCCATTTTAAACTGTGCCACCTGTAGGAATTAGGCGTGGAACCAAGTTTGGCTTGAGTCTGAGACTGCTGCAGCTTGTGGGGTGTGGTGGTGACTGTGGGTGGGTTCACCCTCGTGTAAATTGATGGGTGACAACGACTCTTTCAGACCCATGCTCCCGACAGACCTGTGGGCTCAGGCTGCTGCCAAGTGCCTGGGAAGCCTGCAGGAGGTGCAGAGTGTGGATGGACTAAGTGCACTTTCCACTGCTGGCGACGGAATTCTCCGTCGAGGTGGGAAGGGTGAACATTTTCCCTTTCCATCCTTCCCCTGGGGTGCTGAGATGGATGTCCTGTGCTCAGGAGGGAGTGTCCAGCCCCAGGAGAGCCACTGCACCACGTTTCCAAGGAAGACTCACTGAGCCACGTCCCAGGCTGGAGAGCTGGAGCAGCATTCCCAATCGTGGGATTGTCTCCTCCTCAATGCACACACTGAGTCCTCTTCACTTCACACGCAAGACACTGAACTTCTCCGTGCTGTGCACATCACCTTTGTGCCAACAGGGTGACTGCAGGAACTCATCAGCAGTTTTCTCTCTTTCTCTCCCTCTTCTTCTCCCTCCTTCCCTTTCTACAGATGTCATGGAATCCTATGTCAAGTCTGGCAGAAGCTACTACGCTAAAAAGCTCACACCAAGAGCTTGCCCACTCTCCAGCTCTGTTAGATATTTGTAGACTTCTCTGGTTCCAAGGCAAAAGCGAAGAAGTAGTCATGTTCTTTATTTAAAAAGTCCTTAATTTATCTGCTTTTATTTCTTTTGCTGCTGTTGCTCATATTACACAGTCTGGCCGTTTGGGTTTGCAGAGAGATCTCTCGGAAAGCTCAGTGCTGCTGTCCAGCACAGCCTCTGCCCGGCTGAGGGAAAAGGAGATGCTCAGGAAGATGCAAGTCTTTCAAAGGACACTTAATCACACGAGTCACTTCAGGTGGGTGAGAGCAGAGCAAATCCATGCTTTTGCTAATGCTCTTCTTTCCAGCTCGGTGCTGTGGGCTGGTGGAAAAAGCTGCTCTCCTGCCGGAGGCGTCGGCATTGGGGCAGAACTTGTGTGACTGCCAGATGTACCTCGGGATAGCCCAGAAGTCATTAGACCTATTCTATCCAACCAGTTTTAGCCTTTTTAAATTTATTTATTTTTTTTTGTCCAGTTTTTATTCTTTTAATATCAAAAAAAGTAGACTTCTCTCAACGTCTGCAACCTCAGAGGAAGTAGGCTCAAAATCCATCTCTCCACGCGGAGCCCGGCGAAGGGTTTTTTGCCTGCTTTATTTGCACGTGTGGACGTCGTAGACTCGTATGCACTCCTGGCAGCGGACGTAGCAGCACCAGTGGAAGATACAGTGGCACTTCTCTTTCCGTTTCTCAGTCCTCGTGTTGTGCCCGCGGCCGCAGCACAGGAGGTCGCAGCCGTCGATGCCGTGGGAGGTGACGTTGCAGATCCTGTCGCGGGTCCCGAAGGAGCCCGTCTCGGGGTTGGGCTCACAAAAGTTCGGTGAGTTCTCGTAGTAAACCAGGTCCTTCTCGGTCGGTGCCTTGAAGAAGTTGTACTTGGGCCGCAGGGTCTCCACCCAGCCGCGGGATTCGCGGTGTTTCTCCACCACCATTTCGGACGCGCTGTCGTACTTGTCCTTGAGGTAGTCGCCGATGACCCTGAAGTCCGGCTGGGACCACCAGCAGGTCTTGACCTCGCAGCTCCCCGAGAGCCCGTGGCACTTGCACTTGAGGTGCATGAGCTCGATGATGGACTGCAAAAGAGAGGAAAGGCAAAGGAGAAGGAACACGTTAAGCTGTATTTAAAACGCGACCTTCTGCTGGTGAGCCGTGATTTTCCAAAGAATTGCGAAAATTTTTCATAGATATATTCACAGTCTTGTGGACAAAAGTCCCCTCATCCCCCAGTCAATGCCCTGCTCGCTGCTGGGTCTAAGACATAAAACTTCTGTACTTTACTGTTTTCTGATTCCCACCTCTAATTTAAGGATTTACCAAAAAGCTTTCACCAAGAAGGTTTTGAGCTTTTTAAACTCTGTCTTATCAATGTTCATGTGGGAATATTGCAGTGCTGTCACCCATGATCACAATTCAATCACACCTGGGTAGAGAAGCCAAGAACACACAAAGCTACTCAAACAAAGCCTTCATAAATGAAATATGCAGCTTTTCCATTGGAAATTAAATATGAATATGAAATATCCTAACAATCTACAACAGAATTCCAATCTTTGCATGTGTTACTTCAGCACACAAGGTTCAAGCCTTGCTATGGCTACTTTCAGAAACTGGAAAGGAATTTATTTTTATTTTTAAGCCAAGGTTATAATTTTTCTAAAATCATTTCAAAGGGAAAAAAAAAAGAGCCCAACTTTTGATTTGAAAGGCTCAGGCTTCAACACAAAACACTCTCCTGGGATAAATAGAAAGGTGATTTTTGATCCCAGGAGTTTGCTACTCGTTTTTTACCTCTTACAAAACGAGTTCAAATATTTCTAGAGGTGTTGCCCTCCAGTACTCCGAGGTGGGAGACAACCTTATGCAACCAGCTCGATAATCTGCATTTTCAGAGCGATCAGCAAATTTCTGGGTACGTGAACAGGCGAGTGCCAGCCTGAGCCCATGAGATTTGCCATGAATCAGCACCTTGCTGCTCACCAGGTGCTTTCCTGCGTTATTTACGGAGCATCACCCGCCACAGAGCAGGTTGTAATTAGCCATGAGAGAGAACCACAGAAGGTTTGGTTCGTATAAACATGCTGAACTTAATCAAAACTCCTGGCGGGGTGGTAGGGTTGGAGTTCCTGTGGGAGCTAATACGAAACATCGCCCATGGCTCAGGTTTAGCTGGGAATGCTTGACTATGGAGGCCTGGAAGAGCTGTCCAATGGGTGCTGGCATGGTGAGAATGGAAAACATCAGTGGGATTTCAGGTCATGGTGTGGCATCTGCTCTCTAGTCCCTGGCACCTGGAGAAAGTCCTAAAAGAACTCAGTGTCAAGGAAAAAGATTTAGAGTAAAAAGCTCTCTTCAGGCCTGTGATCACAGGGATGTTTGCTCAAAACCCTTTTCTTTCCAAGGATCCTCACTCTAAAGCAAATCCCTCCTTTCCACTCTATACAGCTTCTCCACAGCCCTCTTTGTCCCAGTGCATATCCCAGGAACTGCCACCAGCACTGCCCCATCCCTGGGGGTACCTGGGATAATTTAGGCCAGAGCTGGAGGAAACCACATTATTGCTTGTGGTCGTCTCCATTGCAGACAATTTTGGTTTCTGGTGGTATTTCCCTTTCAAAAGCTGTATCCCAACAGCTCTGCTGTGGTGTGAGGTGGGTTAAATCCACCAGGGGTTCATGGAATCCACTTGAGGAGCCCTCAAGAAGCCCCAGCCTGCCTCAGGACAGGTGTCCCAGCACAGTAACTGTGGTGGCTTTGGCACAGCTCACTGCATAAATGTCCTCCTGGATATGTGCAAGACCTTCTGCTGAGGGGACAAGACCACATTAATCTGTTATCTCAGAGAAGCTGTGACATAATCTCTGTTAGAAAGGCCTTTGTGGTTCAGTTCCACAAATTGTTTCCCACAAATTACATTCTTCTGGCTATTCCTGAGATTAAAAAAAAAAAAAAAATCCTCATATTGGGATTTTTTCACCTAGGGAAAAATTCATTTTGTCTAAGGCAGATTTTGTGCTTTCTTTTCCCCAACACATTTTGTTCCAGGATTGTTTGAATTAAAACCAGCTGCAGGGCATGGTCCAAGTTTAATCAGGAGGTACCAGAGTCATATTGCCTCTAATTTTCTTTAAATATATCCTGGGAAATAGAACAGGGTTGAGAAGATGGGTTGTGGGAAAAGCTCTCCTGCTCTTCTCCTCCCTCAAGGCTGCAGAGAAGGGCAATGGACAATTGCACTCAAACTTCAGGTGCCCCACAGTCAGTGGAAGGGAACAGGCACAATTAGGACGTTATTAACTGAGTTAATTACTCTAATCATGGAATCACAGAATGATTTGAGTTGGAAGGGACCTTAAAAATCATTCAGTTCCAACCACCTTGGCATGGACAGGGACACCTTCCACTAGACCTGGTTTCTCCAAGCCCTGTCCAACCTGGCCTTGGACACTCCTAGGAATGGGGTGTCCACAATGTCTGGGGGTAGATATTCTCATGAGAGGGGATGAATTCCCATCCTAAACCTGCCTTGATCAATCCTCTATAAAAGAGATCTGTACAGCTGACTCCAAGACAGGCATTTACATCCAAGTGGGTGAATTTATCTGGAGCTTTCCCAGATCAGGCACATCAATCTAGAACTATCATAGCACAGGTATTACCATTTCGTGATGCAAATCTGTCCAGATTTATGTCTTTTTAGTGCCCTTAATTCCCTCCCACTGGTCAGGTAAGGAAACAACACCAGGAAAGGTGAAACTTAAACATCCTTACCGTCCTTCCGGCCTCGTTGTTGTGCCTGTTCATGGCCGAGCGCGCGTCGGGCCTGTTCTCCCGGGCGTCGGCGAATTCCCGGGACACCATGCTCCCAAACTCCACGTCCTCACTGCAGCCCCCCCACTTCCAGCCCTCCCCAGGAGAGCCCTTGTGGCGTGTGTCACACCCGCAGATGGTGGCCGAGCCCTCGGCGCAGGATCTGGTCACGGCGAACGCCACCCCGGCGGAGGCGATGGCGTGGACGAAGGCCGACTCCCTGGTGGCTGTGGAAGAGAGAAATCAGTGAGTAAGGGCCAGTGAAGGATGGGTTTGATCAGTCCTGTGAATGTCTTCTCTGGAGGGCATGGCAGGAGGCCAGGAAATCCTCGTCTTCCCTGTGGTCTGGCTTGGATGTGCTCCAAAGACGTTTTCTTTTGCTAGGAAATGAGCTCCTGTGCAGGCAGGACCGGGCTTGATTCAAGGCCACTGAGGTCAGCCAAGAAGTTCTGACTGGGGTCATCCTCAGGTCTTTGGATAGGGCCATGGCTGCACAGAAAGCTGTGCAAACCTGAATTTTGGGGGGCACATGGAATGTTCTACATGGTACCGTGCAGTCAATGCTCAAAGCGAGCCGTGGGCTTCGCTTCAGACATGCAGAATTTGGGTACGTTCCCAAAAAATGGAAAATGCAGGTCTACACTTAAAAACAGCCTCACTTTTAGCAGTGGGACCAGCACCAGGTAAAACTCCTCTTCCTTGACAGGTTTTGGTGGCTGGAAGGTGGGAAAATGCCAGGATGGTCACATCCTCAATCCTCAGGATGCAAACCAAACATTGTCCCCACCCTCCATCCCTTTTTCCCTGAGGCTGTGCCTCTCACAGTGCTCAAGGTGCACCCTGCACCTGCCCCACGTTTTCCTCGCTTGCCTAATTAAGGTCCCCATCAAGGGGACTGGAAATGAGCTTTCCTTTCCTGCCCATGGCCTCAGGCTGGAGGGTGGGATCAGCCAGAAGATGTCATGGTTAAGGACTGAGGAGTTTCAGTCTTTGTGGAGAGCTTCCATCACAGCCTTCCATCCCAGGGAGAGCTGGGCAGGGAAGGGGAGCTGGGAAGGCTTTCCTGGATTGCCAGTGCTTTTCCCACACTGTGCCAAAATGAAAACAAAACTTTTCAAACTGCTTTGCAAGTAGGGAATACCCCAAAATGCCAAATTTTATTTCCCTTCCTCCTCGCAGTTTCGGTTCCTTCACTCACAAGAAATGACCCTGAAGTTCAACACCACACCTCAGAAAACACCACAGCTTTTGGGCTGCAGGAAAATGGGATTTTTACCATGAACAGAGCTGCTCTCAAACCCTTGGGAGCATTGAGGCAATGCTAAGCAGACAATAATTCTGATAACTGGCCTCTCTCAACCTCCTGTACTATTCCCCACTCATCTTGTGTTTATAGACAAGTTATCTCTGACATTGTGCTCTTCCTGACACTTCTCAGATGATCCCACTGGGACACTGAAATATGAATGGATCCATAAAGGCACAAGGTCACATTTCCAGTTGATGCAACTTCACCAAAGCTTCTACCGAGCTTTGTATCAGCTGACTACTCAAAAACCACTCCAACCTTCCCTGCACCATATTTTGCTGATCTGAGCTTTCCCTGGGCATTAATCTTTGCCTTCCAGATGCTTCCAGGCTTTATTAATGTGAAGAAAGTTTAATGTACCAAGCCAAAAAGTCAACATGTTTTCGGGGAGCAATCAAAACTGCAGAGCAGCCCTGGATTGAAGGCTTAAGCAAGAACTCAAGCTCTGCTTTGGGAAGGCTACCAAACACAACAATATGCAAATCCCATAACGTGCATGAACTTACAGGCTGGAGGGATGAGCAATGTCCTGGAACATGTTTGTCAGGGCACTTGGGGAGGTTATTAAGTCACCGAGGGCTACAAACACAAAAAAAAAAAAAAAAAAAAAAATGGAAAATGCAGGAACCCCTCAGGTCCCCAGTGTGATTTTGGAAAACCCTTGTTCAGCATCTGTCCAGCCTGGAGGATCCCAGCATCCTGCAAATGATGACCATGCAGTTCTTGATTGTGAAAGCTCAGCTTTGAGCATGAACAGGAGAGTCCCGTTCTAACAGGACTTGCCTAAGTCCAGGTGGGATCCACAAACCAAATTTTGGGGGTGGAGAGCTTGGCATGAGGTCCCCAAGGACATTTTTGACCAGCCCTGGAGTCTCTGAAAAGTCAAAGGTTTCTCACAGAAGCCAGTGAGATGAGGTCATGCTGGGGAGGCGGAAGGTGCAGTGTGTGACCAGAGAAAAGCTGGCACACCTCCCACACCCACTAATCTTGAAACCCCTTCACAAAACCATAGAATGGCTGGGTTGGAAGGTCCTTAAAGGTCATCCAGTTCCAACATTCCCAATCTTTCTACTCAGCCTTTCAGAAAGTCTTTCTGCTTTCACCCCATTCTCCAGCCAGCCGGTGTTTGGGATTGGGATTGGGATTGGGATTGGCCCGACCCCTGTGCAGAACCTTGCACTTGGCCTGGTTGAGCTCCATGAGGTTTGCACAGACCCACATCTCCAGCCTGCCCAGCTCCCTCTGGATCCAGCCCTTCCCTCCAGGGTGGGACCGTGCCACTCAGCCTGGTGTCACCAGCAAACTCCCTGAGGGTCCCACTGGCCTTGTCACCAACCAACAGTGGCAGTCCCAACACCAACCCCCAAGGAGCACCACTGCATCTCTCAGAGTGCCACCACACAGGTAATTCCTGACCCAGCAGGTGGTCCATCCATCACATCCAGGTATCCCAAATTTAGAGACGAGGATGTTGTGCTTTTCTCTGACTAAAGCACGTTCCTTGGTTAGGTCAGCTCTCATCTCTCAGGAATCACCCTCTCCTCTGCTCAGGAGAGATCTGACCCAGGCCTTTGGCTGATTGGGAAGGTGCTGTAGGTGCTGAAGTGACGTTTGCAAACCTCATGGAAACCCCCTGTGCCTTGCCAAACTTGGGCTAAAAAGAAAGTGTTTACAGCCATGATGTTTGTGCAGAAAAATTTCTCCTGGGTGGGTATGAGAGGGGTGGCCTTGGCTTGGGGCTCCACAGTGTGTGAATCCCATCTTGGATTCAGCAGGAGCATCAGCTCAGCACAGAGATGTTGCCCTGTGCATTCCCCTCACTACAAGGAGGACATTGAGGGGCTGGAGCAGGTCCGGGGAAGGGAACAGAGCTGGGAAGAGGCTGGAAAACTCTTGAGGGAGCTGGGAAAGGGGCTCAGCCTGGAGCAAAGGAGGCTCTGGGGGGACCTTCTGGCTCTGCTCAACTGCCTGACAGGAAGGGGTAGCCCGGGGTGAGTTGGGCTCTGATCCCAGGGAACAGGGACAGGAGGAGAGGGAACAGCCTCAAGTTGTGTCCCGGATTGGATATTAGGGAAATTGGATATTTAGGTTGAATATTAGGGAAATTTCCTTCACTGAAAGGGTTGTCAGCACAGCAGCCCAGGGCAGTGGTGGAGTCACCTGGAGGGATTTAAAAGGATGTGGCACTTAGGAACAGGGGTCACCAGTGGATGTGGCAGTGCTGAGTTCGTGTTTGGGCTCAATGACTTTGTTGGTCTTTTCCAACCTTAAGGATTCTGTCCAGGTGCAGAGCTCGTCAAACCCCATGGAGTTTCAGGCAGCACAGCCTGGACAATTCCTGTGTCTGCCAGGACTCGGCCACAGCCGAACCAGCAGTTCCAGGCAGAGAATTTTGTCTGTACACACCAAACCCTAAATCTCAGGTCCATCACCTAAACTCTGCACTGTTTTTCGTCCCGGTTGAAAGCCAGGAGGGTGTTTTTGATGGCATTTGCCTTAAGAAGCGCCAATTACACCGAACTTTTCCCAGAAAGCGCTCAGTGCCTTTTACAGCCCGGTCAGGGCGTAATCACTCCCCTGCTTTTGAAATGCAGCCACCACTTCAGAGCGCACAACAGGAAGCAAATCGCGTTGTATCTGATCGTAACTACCTGGGGAATGCAGGCGGGCAGGGCAAAGGAGCCCAGATCTGGCCCCGGGGCGCTGAGCCGAGCAGTTCTGTCTCTTGAGAAAGTCGCAGCCGATTCTCTCTAATGACTTCACGGAATTAGGGCACCGGGTTTAACATCTCCTGCCCCTAACTTAAGGCACCGGGTTCAATATTGACGCAGATGGGAGCGGTGCCGCGGTGTGAATCACGTCCTGCCACCTCCCCAAGCCATGGCACTGTCCTGCCCAAATTCACCGAGCATCCCTGACCCTGCCGAGCTCTCCCCGCGTTGTAGCCGGAGGCGGTGCGGCTGCAGGAATGGAGAAGGAGCGCACGGAGATGGAGATAAGCCGAAGGAAAGCATGCACTTGTAATGGAAATGAGGGGTTATTAAGGTGCCATATAAAAATGCGAGAGATCCAGCGCAGATAGCAGGAAAGCGCCGCGCGTTTGCCGGGTCGCCTCTCATCCCTCTCTGGGTGGTTCTGGTAGCAGGAGGCAGCGGCTCCTTGGGGCTGGAGGAGAGCTCCTGGAAAGTCAGCTGCCAGGAGGAGGTGAGCAGGGACAGAATCTCACCGGGATGTTGACTTTCAGAGCGTTTCAAGCACCTTTTTTTTCGGCGCAGCACAAGGTCACCAAAGCTCGGTTAATTCCTGCCTGCTCCTGCCAGAGACTTGGATGTCTGGGGCTTCCCCAGAAATCCCTCTGCATTCTGGGGAGATTGAGTATCAGTGGAAAATTCTCAGGTTTACAGAACTTCAGGGGTGTCCCTAAATGTCTCCAAGTCCGTGATCCCTTCCGGAAAGTGTTTCCTAAGAAGCCCAGACTGAAATCTGAGTGTCCCCCGAGTATCCTGTGCAGGACCTCTCTGACCACCTGTCTCAGCACCAAACCCATCCTGAGATGCAAAAACATTTGGCTGAGCAGTTTAATTTTGATAATCCAGAGGATGACGTGACCTAAGATTTGCTTTCCTGCCGTGATAGGGCTTTTTTTTTGTGACTTTGGGCAAATCCTTCAGTCACTCTCTGCTTCTGCTCCCTTATCTGCACACCTGAGGACAACCCTGCTTATCTCCCCAGGAGCCTGCAATGCTAAATTCAGTGATGTCCTCAGAACTGCAGGCAGGAGGAATTGGAGCTGAGCAGAGGGGTCTCAGATTGTGGGATGAGGAAGGCAAAGGAATAACTGTATAAATATTTCAGCTGTCCAATACATGAAACCTGCTCTAGTGTGTCCTTCTGCCCAGACACTGATTTATTTTCCCTGAATGAGGAAATTATTAACCCCAGGTCAGGTAGGTATCCCAGATATGTGGGATGATGGACTATGCTGATGCAGGAGGATGAATATAATGGTTTATTTTGCTCTTAAAATCCCCTTTTACCACATCTGTACCACAACACCCTGCTGTCCCCATTCCTGACACACTAAATCTTTCCTTTTTGAAACAGAGTCCTTGGAGTGAAGCACTGCCTTAGTGCCTTTTTGGGCTGGGTAATGTATAAACAACCAGGAAAATAATAGAATTATCTCAGACATTGAAGGAAAGAATTCCCAGCCTTGCTCTTGAGGAGAGGATCCTGCTCCCTGTTCCACGACTGGAAAAATATTGGCATGTTGTGGCTGTGATCCCTGAATTTATGACACTTCCAGAGTGCTCCTGGGAGAGGGCACTTAGCAAAAAAAAGGAGAGAAATAGAGGAAATGGATTATCTGTTGAGCAGGACTGTGGGGAAGAGTCCTAGTGGCTTCCTTGAACTTCATTTTTCAAAGCTAAAAGCCCACACAAAGACACCTCTTGCTCCAGCTGCTTGGGACACCCATCTTCGAGGGGTGGAAGGTGCAAAGGCTTTCCAATATTTTTCCTGGTAGGGCAGATTCCCTAAATACACCAGAAAGGGTTTCATTTCCCTCCTTGGCTCGAGGGGATATAAACCCACAGCTGTCAGTCAGGATTTGCACAACAGTTGACACTGCACTGACTCTGGATTAAGAGGGAAAAAACCCGACCAAATAAACTAAACAAACCCCAAGAACTGAGAAACTGGAATTAAAGCTGGGGACGTTCTGGTGTTTCTGGTATTTGGAGCAGCACAACCCAGCCTTTTACACTGGGGGCCCATCCTAGCTGAATTTTCCCTGGTTCCTGTGGTCCTTCCTGCACTTTTGGCATCACAGGGGTTGGCAGGTGTTTTCCAAAGGAGTGAGGAATTCGTGAAGAGTTTTGGAAGCCCAGCCTTTGACTGAGGTGAGGCGAATTTGGGTTTTGACTGCAAGATGAAGATCACCACAGCAACACTGTGCTTTCCTCCTTGAATCCATCAGGGCAGACACCTTCCCTGGATGTGGGGGCAGAGCTGTGCCATCCCCTCGTGGGGAGGGTCACCCACAAACATTTCCATGAGGATAATCCAGAAGGGTTTGAATGAAAGCTCACGCTGCACCACTCTGGATGGAAAAGAAGAAACCCAGAAAAGATTAATACCAAACGAGCCTGCTGGGTTGTTAATGGCCCCTGGGAGAAGGAGTTTCTGTAGGCTCTGACAGCCTTGCAGGCACAGCAGGAGTGAAATCCAGAGGGGCTGGTGAGTCAGAGCTCCCAGGATTTGCAGGAGCACATGGAGGCACCACTGCTGCCTTATACCAACATCAATGGCATCACTGCCTGCTGGCCCTGGAACCCACGTGCAGCAGGAGCAGCACAGCCCAGCCTGGCCCAGATTCCAGCAGAGGATTCTCCAGTCCCTCAGCCCACCTGGGCTCTGCTAAACTTGCCCACCAGCAGATCCCTGAAAGCCAAAAACCGAGAGTTCAGGATATGGGGATGATGCTCCCTGCCCTACCATGCTCTTTGGGGGCTTAGAAGAAAGCTGGGCCCTGTTGAGCTAAATTAGGGGTAATGGTTTTGAACTCAAAAAATGTGGATCCAGGCATAAGGAAGAAATTTTTCGTTATGAGGGTGGTGAAGCACTGGAACAGGTTGTCCAAAGAGGTGGGGGATGCCCCATCCCTGGAAACAGCCAAGGTGAAATTAGGTGGGGCTTTGAGCAGCCTGATCTGTTGGAAAGGTGTCCCTGCTCACTGCAGGGGAGTTGGACTAAATGAGCTTCAAAGGTCTCTTCCAGCCTAAACCGTTCTAAGAAACGAAGGTTCACATTTTCACAGGACACATTTCTCCCCAGGGAAAGGAGTGACGGTGGGGAAAAATAAAAAAAACCATTAAAAGCCTTTTTTTTTTTTTTTTTTTTTTTTTTTGAATGATCACCAAGCAGGAAATCGTTTGCCAATCAGAACTATTAAACATTGGCCCAGCACCAGGGGAAGGCAGAGAACAGGGAACTCCTTGGCACACGCTGGCTGACTGATCCATCCACAGACAGTGCCCAAGTGCTGCAGGGGAACATCACAGGGGAGGAGGAGGAGAAGGAGGAGGAGGATCACAGGGGTGTCACGGCTGCTGGGACAGGAAAATGCTGGGAACTGTCACGGCTGCTCGAGGGGAAAATACTGGGAACGTTGGAAACCAAATATTGGCTCTGGCAGCCTCGGAGGCAGGGGAGCTTCAGTCTGCCCACATTCCTCTGGATTGGAGCAAGAGAGGATCCCACCCCAGCTAAAGCAACTGAAGGGTTTTACATAAGCCTGGCTCAGCCTCCAGCTGCCTTCAGCTCCCCTCTGGAGAGGTCCCTGTCTCCAGTGTTCCCATTTCCCTTGGCCCATCCTCACCATCTGCAGAGTGTTGGTCTCCTCAGACCTGGCACCTCCTCAATCCCCCCTTTACTCCTCAAAAGTGGGGCCTTGTCCCACCCTTGCTGTTTGCTTTCCACCCATTGGGATGGAAGCTGTGGCCTGGGATGTGCTCAGCACAAGGGTTGGAAAAGGAGGGGACAAGTCAGGCTTCCTGGTGGGAGGGAGACTCATTCCACAGAGCACATTCCCAAATTCTGCACTGCATGCCATCCTGGTTATGCTGGAAAATCCTTTCCTAAATGAAAGCTTAAGGAAAAGATCCCAAGATTCTGAGATCTTTAAAGCTTTTCTTTCCAAGCCTAACCCACCAAATGCCCTGACCCTGATTTTCTGCTCGACCACAGCATCGGTCAGGGAGCCCTTGTGGTCACTCTGAGAAGGCTCCAGAGGCTTTGGGAAGATCAGAGCCTGGTGCTGCCTCACCCAGTGGACACAGGTGCTGCACAAAGAGCTTCTCTGGACATGGGTGACTCCAAAACTCAGTGTCCCCATGGGCAGAGCTCACCTCACACTCTCCAGCCTGAGCTCTGGGCACCCTCTCAGCCTGCAGCATCCCCCAGGAGAGGGGCCAAAGGGAGGAGTTCTCTCCTCAGCCTGTGCTGTGTGATGCCTGATTGCCCCAGGAATGATGCTCATTCTGGGATAGAGGTTTGCCCATGGGGCCTTCCAGGAGAACCTCAGCACCTCTGGGCTGAGTTGTGGTCACCTCATTGCAAAGGGGTGGGACTAGAGGAGCTTTAATGTCCCTTCCAACCCAAACTCTTCCATTATTCTGTGACATGGAGACTTTCCAGCCAGCACCTCATCTGGTTCCAGGCCTTGAGCAGCTCCAGGGTGTTCCAGAGCAGCTCTGTGTTGCCCTGAGATGTGTCCAGAGTTAAATAAATCCCCATCAATCTTATCCTGAAGACCTTGATTGCTTGGGAACCTTTGAAGAGGAGCCTAAATGGCTGCCTGGGATCCCTTGGATGCAGAGGGATCACGATTTCCACTCATCAAAGCTCTCTTTGTAGGACTGGAATCAAGAGAATTACAGAATCTCAGAATGGTTTGGATGGGAAGGGACCTTAAGGTCATCTCATTCCAACTGTCAGCCATGGGCAGGGAGGGATCTTCCACCATCCCAGGTCACTCAGAGCCCCATCCAGCCATGGGCAGGGACACCTTCCACCATCCCAGGTCACTCAGAGCCCCATCCAACCCAGCCTTGGACACTTCCAGGGATGGAGAATCCACAACTCCAGTCTCTGTGCAGTTCTGCAGTCTGGCCTGAATGATCTGGGGTCATTCACCAGTGAAACCCAAGCTCCTGCTGCCATTGCCTGGAGTGCAGGATTGTGTCACAACCCCTCCTCTTCAGCAGCATTCCCACGTGGGTTTATCTCCAAATTCAGGGAATCCCACTCTGCCAGAACAGCAACCCTTGGGGGCTGCAGGTAAGCCAGGCTTTCCCTGGAATGGGATGAGGGTGGCTCCAAGAGCAGCTGCAGCTCTGGGAGAAATGCAGCCCCCCCAGCACAGCAGGTGATGCCAGCCAGGAGCTCTGGGTGACACCACAGCCTGTCCCCTCCCTCACAGACAGCCCTGCCCAGCTGATTCTGCACAGTTTCTCACCAAAATCCAGCTCCAGGCTTTGCCTGGCTTTTTTAAACCGCTTCAAAATCAGGCCCCTAAATGCAAAGCCTCATGCAAATGCAGAATAACAAGAAGTTAACCACACTTTTGCATATCTTAAAGGAAAGGTGAGGTTTGGGTCCCATCTGTGTTTTGAACGGAGTTCTGATTGAGTTCTTGTTTCCTCTGAACCAGCTGTGCTAGTGTCAACACATCCCTGGGAAGATGAAAGGCCCTACAAAGACATTTGATCAGATTAGCTGTGATTCAGCTCATTGGAGGGAAATTATTAAATGGGCAACTCCTGCCAGGGAACATGAAGGCGATACAGATAAGAGGCAGTGTTGGATTGAAGGAGGTTGGATTAGCACAGCTTGTAAGATCCTGAAGGCCAAGTTTCCCTAAAACATCTGAATGATGAGTTTTTTCTTATTTTCTTTTTTATCTTTTCACTTTCTCTCTGTTGGCTGCTCATGGCTATCACTGCACTGGAGCACAACAGAGCTGCAACCTCCAGCGTGGTGCTCAAACTTCCAAACTTTTCTTGCCCTTTCAAACCTCCGTGGCACTTCCAAACCTTTCAGGCTGTACCTGGAACAGGCAGAGCCACCTTGCCAGACACCAAGCCTCGTGTCCTGGGAGCAGGGCCAGTGCTCCCCGCTGCCCTCTGAGCCCAGGCTGGCTTGAAGGCTGGAATGCTCTCGTTAATTAGCGACTGTCAAAACAACCCCAGGTGATGTCGCAGGTAACCAGACCCCCCCGAGATAGGCAAATGAGCAGGACGGTCTGGTATCAGCAGCCCGAGCCTGATACCTGCCGAGCAAACAGCCCCTTATCTCCCTCGCTATCGCCCGATCTCCCCGCTGATCCAATCACTACCGTGTGTGTCTCCCTACCTGCCCTGCTCAAGGTTTTATCTGTCTTTCTGCTGGCTTGGTCATGTGTGAAACACTCGGGTGGTGTCTGATCCCCCCCGACCTGCCTTTTCCTGAATATTCCATAATCCTGGAGCAGCACTGTCGTCTCAGTCCACCCTGAATTACCTCAGCCCTGGTCTCCCCAACATCCCTGGGAGGCTCTGGACAAAAGGAAGCTGTGGGTGATTAGCAGGGATACAGGGCACTCATTGTGGCAGGACAGGGTCCTTAATGAAAGGGGAAGGAGGAAAAGGAGCGGGGCAAAATTCTCCAGGTTGAAGGATCATTGGGAACCCTCCTGACCTCAGAAACAAAAAAATAAATAAATTAGGCAAGAAAAAGATGGCAAACCCCAAATGCTGCTGTGCAAAACAGCCCCGACGGTCAGGAGGAATACAGGGAAGCAAAAAAAAAAAAAAAAAGGGAATATAATTGTATTCTGTTATCAGAAGCAACACGGGGGAACAAAAGGATCGCCCTCGCCCACCTGAGAATGGAATGTGAGGCTCCATTTCGCTGCTCTGATCGCATTTGACAGCCCCCCTCGAGACTGCCTGGTTGGTATGGCAAATCGTCCTTATTACCTGCTGGGGTGAATGAATCCCCCTTTGTGCTGCCACTGTCACGCTGCATTAGGCTGACAATGGCCCGAGATATTTTATATGAAATTTGCCCTCACTTGTGATTAGCCAGCACCAACTAAGTCATAGCAACCTAGAACTATGCATTGGCCGGGCCCCGTTGTCGGCCGAAAGGGAAATCCCTATTCAAATGGTTTAATAAAACAATCTAAAGGGCGTGTGAATCGTGAAAAGCATTTTCACTTTTCTCTTTAGCTTAATCTCATGGTCGCTGGGATATTGTGCTCCGAGCAGACCCCAGCAGGGTGTGGGCTAAGGTCCCCCATCAACTTCTTTTACAGCCTCCTTTTCTGCGAGTTAATGATATACCGGTGTGATTGCCTCCCGCAGCAAGAAGAAACACGCATTTGATGAAAAGGATGGACCTCCTAACACATCCTAAATGGCAACAATTTCTCATCCAAAGGTCACAGGTCGTAACCTGGATTTTGAATCACCACCCAGATCTTTTTCAAAGCCCTGCTAAAGCTGGGGGATTCGGCGAGGCCGTTTTACACACACACGGCGTTATCTCCAGAGGTTCCTGCTCCGCTTGAGTCCTGAGCTTAGTGCTTGGAAACAATCGGATTTTTCCCTGCTTTTGGGGCTACAGTTTGCTGCCTTTCACATCCTCTCAGCCCTGGGGAGAGGTGGGCAATGCAGAGATCTGCAGACCCTGAGGGTCACTCAGCAGCACCTGGGGTACAAGCAACGCCCTTGCTTGGATCAGCAGCTGCCCACTCACCCCAAACCTGTCACACTCCCAGCCCCAAACCTGTCACACTCCCAGCCCCAAACATCACCTCCAGCAAGGCTTCGAGGTCTCAGCACTCTCCCCACTCGCTGGAAGGTGTGGAAAAGCTCCCCCAGTGCTGACCCCCTGATAAACGAGATCTCCCACGCACGGGTGAGACGCAGCCACAGAGATCTGGCAGCGGAGTGGGGTGGGAGGAGGGAGAAGGAGAAGCACAGGGTTCCCCTTCTGCCTTTTTGCTCCACTTCCTCACTCAGGGTGGGAGGAAGCAGGGTCCCTGTGAGGCTCGTGCTCCTCTCAGCTTTTACCCAAGCAGAGGAAAGCTTTGCCTCTGCCAGACCAGGCTGGAAATTCCCCAGGATTACAAGCTCCCTCCTGAACCTCCTGCAGCCCAATCTCCGAGCACAAACCAAAGGTGAAGGGGAAAGCAGCACAGGAGAACCTGCTCAGCTTTTCCCCACTTTTCTTTCCTCTTCTTTAATTCCCTCACAAAGCCTCGAGCCGGGTGGGGCGTTCATCTCCTGGTTGAACACCCAAGATCCTCCCTCGAGGTTTTCCCAGCAGAGCTCAGCAGGAAGAGTGGGGCTGCACAGGCTCCTGTGAGGGACCCTCTTGGCTCCCAAAATCCACACGAACCTCTCCTAGAAGGTGCTCACATGAGCTGTGCTGTGTTTCCACTGCAGCTCCCCACATAATTGCCAGCTATCTGGGGCAAGGAACAGTTCTGTTATTAAGAGCTTGTACTCTATTTAGCACAATGGGGCCCTGATCTCTGCTTGGGGCCTCAGAGTCTACTGTAATACAAATAATTAACCATAATAGAGCTGGGAAAATATCTTAATAAAACCATGGAATCAATTTGAGGCAATTAAGCAATTTTTCGGCTTGCAGAAGTTTTTGTTTTTTTTTT
>VZTZ01050830.1:0-13693 GCA_013400955.1 Drymodes brunneopygia
CTGTCAGGCTTGGTGCTATGACTGTTCCCCCGGGGAGCCTGTTCCAGTTCTCAAACACTCCTCAGGTGAAAAATCTTTTCCTGAGATGCAATTCAAACCTGACCAACTAACCTCTGACTCAGCTTCGTGCCATTTCCTCGAATATTGTCACTGGTCACAAGAGTGAAGAGATCAGGTCCAGCCCCTCTGCTTCCCCTCCTGAGGATGATGAAGGCTGCATTGAGGTCTCCCCTCAGTCTCCTCCAGGCTGAACAGACCAATTGACTTCAGCAGCTCCTGACAAGGCTTCCCCTCCAGACCCTCCACCATCCTTATGGTCCTCTTTTGTATGCTCTCTAATAGCCTGTTGTGGTGCCCAAAACCACACACAGTACTCAAGGTGAGACCACACCAGTGCAGAGCAGAGCAGGACAGTAATGTCCCTTGACCAGCTGGAAATGCTGTGCCTGATACAGCCCAGGACATGGTTAATGGTTTCCCAAAGGTAGTGCCTGAGGTAAGGATAAAAGAGCAACTCTGAACACACATCACAAATGACCCTCATTGTCCTTGAAGTTATCATTTTGGAAGCTGATATCACACACTACAACAACAAAGCAATCCTGATCCCTCTACCTGCTCTGAAAAGGAGCACCTCAATGGGCACATAGTGTGTATACTGAAACATTCAGGGTTAGGTTACAACATTGTGACACACCTAATACAACAATTACTTAGATCAAAATTTTTTCCCACCCACTCTTACCAGATCTGCTGTAATCTCAGCTCTTCGCGTTTCACATGGAACGCCAAATAAGGTGGTTGTGCTTTAGGAATGGTGTTCCTCAGTCTGGTGTTCCCCAGTTTGGTGTTCCCACTGAAACATTTCAGACCATATGCTGCTCATTCACTTCCCCCCTCACCCTCCCTCTCCTCCCAGTTGTGGAATGGAGAGGATTGGGAAAAAAAAAGTTAAAGACCATGGGTTTATATAAGATCAAATTACTGGAAACAGCAATGAAATAGGAAAATGAAAGTAACAGCAGCAATTTTATTAACAGAGGGTACAAGAGAGGCAAACAATTCACACGTGAATACTCACTACACAGAAACCAGCAACAAGCGAACCTCCACTATCCTAGCATGGAAGGGACCCCTTTCTCCATCACCGGGAAATTGTGTGGATTGGTACAGAATAACCTCCAGATCCCAGCCATGACCTCTCCTGGCCAGCACCAGGATACCAAACCATCATATCTCACAAATATCAGCTGCTGCTCTTTTCCATGTTCATGAGTTACCTCCTTCCAAAGAAACAAGCTCTTTGGGAAAGACCCTTGCACCCTGCCTTGAAGGACTTCTTCTGCCATCTCCCCACCCTCTTCCTTTCACAAAGGGCTGATTCTGCATCCTGCTCCTGCCAGCTCCAGTGCATCAACACTCACACTCACACTGGGCTGATGAGGTGCCTTGATCCCAGCTGCCTTCATTGTCTGTCTTGTCAGGCTTAGAAGCACCTGGAGATTTAGCAAGGTATGACAGGAAAATCCAAACTTCCCATGCACTGAGTACTATTTCTTCATTCAGGCTTCTTGCCTTATCTCCTTAACTGGCAGCCAATTTCTCAAGCAAACACCTTCGAAACTTCAGAGTCAACCAAATATTTATGGATTTGTCTTCACAATGACTGAGATCTCAGGAAGGGGGAGAGAGGTGTAAAGTAAGGCATTCCTAGAACTAGGAGGCAATTTGAATGCTACAATTCTGACTGTCTAATTTCCCTATTCAATGGTTGAAGGCAAAACCATCATCCAAAGCAGAGAATGAACCACAGCAGAGCTGTTTTTCTCTGCAAAGCAATAAAAAAGCCATGGTAACAAACTCTGGAACTTATGGAACTTATGGAGCTTGGACAGCATCTATCCTTCTTTTAAGATTACTTCTTTGAGCAAAATTTAATTGGAGATTATTGAGTCCAGAAGGGCAGAGTGAAGGGCACCCATGACACATCCGCCCCATGGATTGGTGTCCTCATTTGAGAAGATATGCACTTCATACTCCAGTTCACAGCTCTTTACATATACCAAATTCAACAGGAATTGGTTACTGTGTCTGAAAAGTGTTGGAGCACGGACTGAAAAACAAGGTCTTCCTTTGGTGCTGCACTAAGAACACACTGATCATGAAACCAGTGCATAGCAGGAAGCAGGATGTGAACAGAGAAGCTGCTAAAACCTATGCCATCTGTCAGACCCTGCCAGCAGTCACTCTAGAACTTTGAGAAGCCATGTGATATGGACTTAGAGAAGCTGCCAAACTTGGCACAAAGATCTAGTTCTTTTGAGTATGCAGAGAGGCAGGATTATATTTGTTTGCTCAAATTGATAGCAAGAATTACACAAAAACAATATATGGTACAGATTTCTAGTGCCAGGCTTTTGGGCACCTTCCTGAGGAAAGAAAACCTACACTGAAAACCTCTGAAGACATTTGTCTACTCATAAGGGGAACCAGTTCCATCTGTGCTAAAAAGTCCAACCTCATCTCAAATAGCATGCCTGACAAGCAACAAATCAATCACTGCAACAATGCAACGGAGAAATTACTTCTGTACAGCTGATTGCAAGCCAGGAGGTGTTATTCCCAGTGAAAACTGTAGATTTTGAATTTACAAAGGCTGCTAATAGTTCTGGTTTATTCCAGCCCTGCCTGGAGCAGAGGCGAAGTCCTGCGGGCAATGGTGACATCTACTGGCAATTTCTGCTCCGTTCTCCTCCCGGAAAAACTGACATCCAGGCCTTGAGGGAAAACCTGTGCACACTCAGCTCAGGGAAGGGCAGGACTGCAGGCAATTAGCATGCAAAGGATTTATTCCCTGCCAGGTTTTCAGGAGCCCATAGGTATGCAAACACAGATTAAGTAGTACAGGGCCAATTAACTGAAGAAAAGTATTCCAGAAAGCACAGAGAAGGATTTGGGAGGTGTGAGGGGGCTGACAGCTATAAACAAATGAGTGCCTCTTCTGCCCCCTCAGGAATCTTACCTGTACTCATGACTTCCACTGGTATTTTGAAAATGATTATCAGAGCAGAGTGATTCTGCTCTGGATTTGACATAAATACTCAAAATGAAGCAATTATCAACAACAACAACAAAAAACCCCATAATTGTTTCAATAAAGTGTTAGATATTAATTAACACAGAACTTTCTTAGCAGTGGGCAACTGTGCAAGTCCTCAAAATGAAAATCATAGTGGATGATAAAGGGAGAACTAATGTTCTTTTTAATGTCTTAAATTTCTCAGCTGTCATTCTTATGCCTCCTTCTTACCTGAGTAGTGAAGATGCAAATCTTGAGATGTTTTCAAGCAGGAGAAGATATCTGAAATAATGTTTAAAGGATAGTTGTATTAATTATTATAGCAGACACAAATGTATGATTTTTTTAATTCCTTCCATCCCGGAGTTTGTCACAAAACAATTTAATCAGAATTGCTGGCTCAGCATTCTAAAGAGGAGATTTACTTCTGTGCTTTAACTACATGATAATGTACTATATATTGGCAAATTTCAGTCATCAGTGTAATACAGCCAGATGAATTATTTAGTCAAGGAAATGGTGGGGAAAATGAGATATTAACCTCAAGGACACATTAAGCCAGCTAGACCCCTGGGATAATCAAAAGCATTTTGCTATCCACTGTGATTCATGGCCTCCCAAAGACATGAGTTTTCCAGCTCCATCCTCAGCCATTAAGCATTCCATTAACTGTACTATTGCACTAAAGTTATAATAACACTGTCTCATTAACCCACAACATCCACAAACATTTTCAGTGGTTACATATTTAACAGGCTCAGACAGATCAAGTTTGGTCCAAAAATCTTTCCTTTATAAAAAGCCTTTTTAATACAATTAAGAATAATGAACACATGTTCATTAACTAGATGAAATAATTTTGTTCTCCTGGGAAACCATCCTTCAAAATGCCAGATATCAGTATATTTATACACTGTACTACTATTAATTTTACTTTATCATTAACTCTCAAAAAAATTACATAATCAAAACTACGTTCACCAAAATTTTTGAACTTTATGCTTTTCCTCTTGATGTATTCTATTTGTTTTTACTCCCTTATCCAGTGAAAGAGATCTTACATGAAAACATCTATGGACATTGGGGGAAGGGTCAGCATTTTTCACTCCCCTTAGTGATTCAAAGTCCCTTGTGCTTTCTTTCTTTCTTGCTGGACCCATTTTGCAGCATTTTGTACATTGCAAAAAACCAAAGCATGAAAAGGGGCCTTTTTGAGAATGGGAAAATTGGATTTTAATCAAAACAATGGTGCGCTCTAGAGAGCAGCCCTACAACCCACTCTACTTGCAGCACAATGCTTCAGCGTTGCAGTGTTTTGTGCACAGATGGACCTGCAAAGAGCAGTGCTTGAAGTGGAGATAAGACTAGGAGCAACTCATTCCTGCACCACAGCTAATCTCCAAAAGAGGTAGGTGCCCAGCGGCTCGGCCTCTTACAGCTAAGAGTCATGCCAGGAAAACTGGGAGGTGGACTACAACACAGCAAATACCGGTGAAGTTTACTAACACCCTGTTTTTAAGGAACAAAGTGATTTCTCAGTGAACCCTTGAATTTCTTCATTGGACATTCCATAATAAATTCAGTCCTTCACAGATTTCAGAATTCCAGGTAAACAACACAAAGAGATATAACACAAAATTGCAACTTGAAAAATCAAGCATACATTTAAAATCTTATTTCATAATCTATCTTCAGACATACACCCTGGTTTAACTCAGGAAATCACTTGGACTGTCAGAAATCAAAGCTACAGCATTTTAAAGAGTTTCTTCCTGCTGAAAGGTCAACATTAATGGACAGATTAGAGTAAAAATAAATTCTTTTCTTTTAAGACTATGCAGTTGTTATGAGAAAAACATGTTTCTCATAAAAAGTCTTTCACTTAAAAGTACAAATTACTAACACATGAAACAATATCTGTGCTGTAATCCTCAACTACAGTAAATTAACTTCTTTTTGGATTTTATACTTCAGAATTGTCAGCATGAGAATTGCAGATGGGAATTAAAATGAGTGACAAGGAATGAAAAACTTACTGTCAGTTTCCTCCGGAGCTCTCAATCTGTTTAAAAGCAAATATTTGATATTTTAATCCATCATTTCTGTCATTAAGCTAACACTGGTAGGTACACATGGATCACATGTAAAGAGATGAGACTCAGCAATCATAAAGCAAAATAACTCTTGATACAACTTCATTCAACACAAACAACAGCAAACAATCTTCAGATACTGAAGAACTGACACATTTTTCTACATGTTTCTTTCTTTGCTTTATGTTGAGCTGCTCTTGAGTCACTGCAGTTCTCATCTTTTACACTGCAATAACAGTATCAGAGCTTTCAATCACATGCACAACTGTTCATTTTTCAGTCAATGCTGAGATGTATTAACAGCTACTTATGTGATTACCATTACTTGTACAAAAATATAGCTTTTAAACTTTGGTGGTTCTTTGGATTAACAAGTCTGGTTGCAAAAAGACTGCTGCATCAGCATTAACATTAAAGCAGTCTTTGTTAAGAGAACACAGAGGATATGATTCACCTCACAGACCAGAGATACCCCACTGAAGACAACAGACTAAATTACAGATTCAGGCCACTCAGCAGCCCCTAGGTCCTGCTGGTAAGTGTGCAGCTTGCCTGTCACCAATAAATGATGGCGTGTAAAAATAGAAAAAAGAAAAAACACCCTAAAAACCCCAAACCACAACAACAACAGAACACCCCACCACCCCCCCACACACAGTATGCATAAAATCTGCCAAAAACATAGTAGCTTTTTTCCTCCTCTCCCCATGGAGAAATCACATGGGATGTGACAACTTTCTAGTATCTTCTACTTATTACCTGTGCAGCGCTGCAAAAAAAAGGAGAGATCTAGAGGACATTGATGAAAATAGGAAAGAAAAGGAAAAAAAACATATAGACAGCACTGCATGTAGCAAAATACTACTAGTATGATGATAATGATTAATCAGGCTGTGGAAAAAAATTTAAAACCCCACAAGAAAATGGAAGCCAATTTTGAAAACAGTATACTTTCACTAAATGTAATCAAAGCTTAATAACGTCTGAAAATGCACAAAGAAAACTAAGCAAAATATTTTGTAAATGCATAACTCAGCACAAAAGAGATTAATCAGCAAATAAGAGAGGTTTTCAGGAGCTGCTAACATAGTAATTATTAAAATATAAAACACACAATTGCACAGTAAAAGCAAATCAACTTTTCATGCTGACTAGATTGGAAAATGGCTTTTAAAGATGCTGTGGTCTATAGTCATAGAACCATTGAATCACTGCAGAATCATAGAATTATTAAGGTTGGAAAAGACCTTGTAAATCATCGAGTCCAACTGTCATCTTAGTGACTGAATTAGAAAATTCAGTTATTGGTAGAATTACAAAGAATGTCTATTCTACCTCAAATCATACACTTTGTTTAAATGGATCTCCTTTATCTCCATTAATAAGGCTTCCTTGAAAGAAACTTAAACAAACTGAATTGCCTTAACTCTCTATCTCTCAAGAATTTGTCATCCTAAGTATATTGCAGAACAGAAGTGGAAATTTGCAGACACTACAGACATCTCTTTCTGAAAACTCGTGATGAGTATCTTAATATGCTAATAATACATACGAGGAGCTCCGGTTCGGATTGCTTTTCTTGGTGTTTCCAAATACGCTATTACTGAAATCCTAAAAAAAGAGAGAGATTTTTACTGGTAAAATATGCACATCTTTATCAAATACACATTGCATAGCTCAAGAGGGTACAACCTTGAGAACAGTTGTTGATATGCTTATTGTTAACATGAATAATGACCGTGACAGGCAGGTGAAACACAGCTCTGCCATTCCTACACTAAAATGGAACTAATTTGCTCACATTGCGGTTTCCTATGTTGTCTCCAGGCACTTGAACTAAATATTCAGGTCACCACCTATATCTCAATACACTCACAAAGCTTGTTAAAGGTCTTTTATTATGCATAATATTAGAGGGCTTTCTTTATGTTGGAAAATTCCAGTGTAGGTATAGCCTCTACAGACACTGAATAATAAATTCACTCAAAATTTCTGGAACAGAAGAAGGTAACACACTGAGCAGATTTCCAGGGATATTTAGATCATATATTTTCCAGATCTTATATTTAAAAAAATACTCAAATAATCTTCTAAACTTCAAGCCATACTAGGAAAAAATGGGCCAGCCAGGACCTCCTAATGTGGTAGTAAGAAATGGATTTTTTTTCTGAGTAGTAGTCAGATTTCAATCCTCAAAAAAACACACCCACACAAACACAAAAAAAAAAATAATTCAAGGACAATTTAAAGATGAACCAACTAAAATTCTACTTTTAATTTAACCTGAAATTTATATAACTTTTAATTTTTTTAAAATTTCTCCCATATTTTGAATTTGTAGCTTGCTTTGAAGATGAAAACATCTCTAACAAAATCTTCCTGCACACCCTCTTGCTTTGCTCCCTGCTACCTATCAAGAGGGATTTCTGAACCACTGATATGCCATGAGTGAGAAGCTTCACTTTCAGAAAGACACGTATCTTTAAGATACATCATTCTCCAAGTGGAACAGTTGGATGCAGCAACTTTGTTACATCTCAGTGTTAAAGATAAGCTTTCATTGTCCAGAGAGAGGCACAACAATTCAGAGGATACTGGAGACAGTACCTTGGAAGAATAAATAATTTGAAGTTGGTGGCTCGGAAGCAACTGGTTTCAGCATAACCCCAATACTGCTATCAATCAGCAGAATGGTTTTTACACAATTTTAAAAATCTCACACTTGAGTTTTATCCAAATATATCATAACATAAGCTTTGAAGCACCAGATTACTTGGTTACCTCACACAGTTTTCCTGACTTTACCTTTATTTTGTCTGGCTGATACTGTGATTCACATTTTAAGGACTTATTGATTTAGAGTTCAAGTTTTGGTTTTACAGAATACAAAACCAGAAAATTTATTTCTACTTCTCTCTCTCAGCACTTTTAATACAAAACCCCACCATTTTTAAAATTTACATTAAAGCTCTTGTCCTCAGTATTTGGGATTCAAGTTCTACAGCACTCAGAACAGCATAACTGAAATTACCTGATTCATTTTTATTCCTAAAAAAACCCAGAAAAATGATAACATTTTCAGTGAAAAAAAAGCTAGTCTTTGAAAGACCTCCATTTTAATAACTAAAAGTGCTGTAAGTAAAATCAACAAGGAAGACTGCTTTAGTGCTTTTGAAAAGAAAGAGGAAAGGATTCTCTCACATTTCCTATTCTTAGTTTATTCTTTGTTAATTTCCTTTCATATCTCTGAGATGCCTGTTTAAAATTGAATGAATGGTACATTTTCTTCTATTAGCGATTCCACTTCTTCTATTAGCTACATAATTTTAAAGCAAGTAGTAGTTTCCACAATCCAGATACCTGCTCAAGTCTTCAGGAAATATAAATTGGTCTAGCTCCATCAAATTCAAGGAGCCTATATTGGCTCACACAGGAAGAGGACCTTTAGATTACAGAGTGCAGATTAATTCTGGTAAATAATAAAATATGGTGTTCATAAGAAAATGGTTTAAAAAATCTATGCTTTGCAATTATTATCAATATTTAACTACCCCTTTGCAAGAAATAACATGTGATGAAGTGAGTGCTATGTAGCCTACTTTCCAAGATTTTCTTCTAATCCATTCTGCTCACAAGTTCAAGACCAAGTTGTGTGTTCACTCATTGCCTGATGAAACATCAACACGTCATTTGTAGCAAAGAACACTCGTGTCCAGAACCACCCTAAAATTCAATAATTTAATTTCCTATTTCAATAATCTTAGTAGAGTGCTAGCAGCTGTTAAATTATTCATTTACTTCCACACAAACATTGTGCCAGCAGACAATAAAGTTTCTCATCTCTCAAAGAGGTGTGTCATGACAAAGAAACTCTATTGGCAAACCCAGGGATGACAGTGGAGCTACTCTGGGCTCATCTCAGCCAAAACTATGGACTAGGATCCATTATTCTAGGTCTTACCTCACGAGAATGCCTCAGGTAATCACAGAATGGTATGGTATGCCTACCAAGGTCTTGATTTTTAATTTTCTGATGCTTGTAATGGAGACGTTCCAAACCTAGTCAAAAGAGAAGCTGTCAGCTATTTCCAGAGGGTAAATGAGCAACTCTATCACGATAAACCAAGTAGCTATGCAGTGTTGTAAAATAAACACCTATATCCTATATTGTCGCAGTAAATGTGTAATGCATTAAGAAAACAATGACAGAATTTAATGGGTGAAACCAGACTATTTCCACTTTTTTTCAGCAGACTTTAGCGTACAGCCCTCCTCAGACCATGTGGTACTGAGTCACAGCACTGTCTGGTACTTCTCCCAGCAGCTGTCAGGATGAAACCAGTGAGCCACATCACAGCAAAGCTCAAGGATGAGATGAATAATGCATAGCATTTCTGAGAATGAAAGAGGTGGGGAATTACTAAACAAAGAGTAAGAATGTAATTCCTTTTCACTCCAAAAGAGACAATACAGAATTAATTTCTTCCCTTTGGAGGATGTGTTTCTGAGCAAGGAGAAATGAATAATGCAGGTAGAGGATCTGCCAACAAATAGAGTATCGCAGCACTGCCCATGAGGGTAAATGTCCTGAAAAATCATGACTTTATTTTTTGCAATTAATCAGGATGCCACTTTAGAGGATGTCACTTTAGAAGATACTTCAGTAGAGGAGACAATGACATCATTGTCCTTGCTTCTTACTTATTCCTGGAGATTAGCATTCTACTGTTTCCCATGGAAGACAGGCAGTGGTCCCAGAAAGATTCAGCTGATCTTCCATCCGGCCTATGACTCTTTTGCCTCTTCAATGTTGCATCAAATAACCAAGACAAACTAATTCTAATTCTATAAAAATTATGCCATGAGGTGAAAATGGTGGATAACACTTGGATTTTTTTAATTCTATTTACTCCTTCTTTTTAAAAGCTATTCTGAAATTCACTGTTTCCAACATTTAACATACTTAGCTGACTGAAATTGGACACGGTGAGCCAATTTTTGCAGTGTTTCTCTTGCTCATCCCAGACATTGATCTCTGCAGGCTCTGAGTTCACTTGAGTGCTCTGGGGACAATTATCCACTCTAATCACCTGCCAAGACACAGACAAAACAGAACTGAATTTACAGGATGGCTAGCATCTCCACAGTTCCTCTGGCAGCACATGACATGGCCTTTCAGAGAATCTCTGAAATGCCAATGAATGAATGCACTCCCTCCCAGCTGAGAAACAGATTTTCCCATTTTTGTTACAAGCTGCAGAAGACATGTTGCTTTTGTCTGGTGAGTACTACAGATGAAAGGTCTTGCACCATCGGAAGGTATTTGAACTTTGAGACCTAATACCTTCAGAGATACTAGATTTCAAAGTTCAAGTCTAAGATCCTTTGCTGACCTGGATATCTTATGTAAACAAACCATACATGACTTCAGCAGTCATCTCATTAAACAGTGACAATTCTTGCCAGATAACGAAGACCCTATAAATTTCTTTATAGCTCTAGAAATAGATTTTTATTTAGGAACACACAGACACAGTTGCAAAAGTTGCCCCATACATATACACAATCAATAAACTTTCTGCAACGTGCTAAATGTTTGATGGACTCAAAGAAAAGCCTGTGGGACTCCTGCAGGCAGGAGACAACATACTAAGGCCTAACTTGCTTGAGTACAGTTGTAAACCCCCTGGATATGGTCACTCCTTCAGTCTATCCTAGATCCCACCAAGCCTCCACAAGTTCTTCTGCCAGCTGAAATGCAAGGAATGATTTACACTTGTGTAAAATTAGTAACACCGCGGTATACCAAAGTCCCTGGATATCAACGAGCTCAAAACAGAAATACCACACATCCAAAAACAAGAAAAATTGAAGGAAAGCTAGACACACACAGGAGATGCTGCAGTTTGTGTGCAACATTTTAAATGTATATATTTTCAATTAAGCCAACCTGCAGAACTGCTCTTAAGGAATAAAAAAGACAATTTTGAAATACACAATTCTCTTGCATCTGCCCATACCGGCACCTGAAGAGGTTTTTGATTTCTCTTTCCTCTCCCAGACTTTCTGTCTCTGTTTTGCTGTTTTGCTTTTGTTTCCTCACTGTGGTGTAGCTCACTGGATCCTAAAGATTCTGCAGGAAAGAGTCAAAAAACACCTTTAAGCTACAGAGTATCGGTTTACTAAGGGAAAATCTGATCGGACTGAGAATTGGCAGGTGCCTAAAGCAATCTGAGAAAGAATTGTGACATCCAAATCTAGTACTCAAGCAGTTCCACGCAAAGATGTGCACCATCACAAGATATAAAACAACTAATGTTATCCATCACCTCATACTATGCATAATTAAAACTGGAATCTGATGTATTTTAGCTCTTAGAAAGCAAACTTAATGGTGGATAGGGAGGTATTTAAATTGAGTACAGAAATGTATGCCTTTTAATTCTCCATGCGCCCATCTCTGATACTGCCAATGTATCTCCACGGGATTATGTAGTATATTTTGGTTCCTGCAACTCTCTCTTTGGATCCCCAGGGCAAGAGACTTCCCCAGAGTGAGCACAATCCTTCTGTCACCTGGCTGTGTAGCAACAGACATGGAGATTCCATGAGATGAGGGGCAGAGCAGGTTGGCTGACACACAGGTGTGTTGCAGCTTGGATACCAAGCACACTTCAGATATTCCCAAGAGCCAGACCCACACAAAGAAAGGAGAAGAGTAACTCTGGACTCTCTGCTACTATCCTCCACTGCATCTAATGCCTTCTGGGTGCAAATGAAACATTTTTGTAATGCCTGGGACTCTCCAGTAAAAGATACTGTACAGATTTCATGTTTTATAATTACCGCCGACAGCCTTGCAGGTTTTCCCTGATCTCAGTTTCCTGGGGGATGGTAAGCTGTTGCTTCTGCAGAAACTCCAGTCCCTCCAGACAGGGCTGATCCAGAAGGAGATGCTTCGCTTCAGCCTGTTCTGAGAGATGCTGCTGCTGTGACATGACTTGTCAGAGCTGTAGGAGAAGGACCTCAAATCACTTAACTGGACATGCCTGGCGGGATTATTCTGGCAATTATTGTCCCTGTCATAGACAGAATGTATGTACAGGGCTTTCTTCATTGAATCTGAGATGAAAACTCCTTTTTCATCACCTTCAGAGAATCCCCAGTTCACATAACCACCTTCAGTTTCTTCCCTGTCATTGCAGGGGGATGCTGCATTTTCTTCAACATCCAGTGGTAGCTGGAGATCAAGAGGATGAGCAGCTTCTGCAGCACGAGTCTTTTCTGATGGCAAATGAATATCAAAGTCTCTGTGGCTCCATTGATAACCTTCTGTGTCTTTTCCAAGGAGGCTGATACTCGGCAAGTTTTGCTGAACCACAATGCGACTTTGCAGGTCATCTCTGAATGCTTCATCCTTGTACTTGGCAGGAGTGTTTAAAAAGGACAAATTTAAGGTGACATCCTCAGAAAAAGACCCTCCCTGATGGTCAGGGGGCACCAGCAAAAACTGCCCATACCTAGGAGTCGACTTAGTCTCAGAGGATACTCCTGAAGTGAGTGTGTCTGTTTCTATCTCTGCCTTTTGAGAGCTGTCTTCTATTACCTTGTTACTCTCAGACCTCAAGAGCTGGCACTCTGATGGAGACTGAGTCCTTACCAAGCTCCGTAAGAGCGAGGGTGGCATGCTGTAGTAGTGGTATTTCTTGTCATACAAGCCCTCCAGGCTGCTCAAGGTCTTGGAATAGAATGCATTGCTCCAGCTATGGGGCAGCTTCCTACAGGTTTGATGTTTTGTGTCAGCCAGTAAGGCTTCTTCCTCTTTCAAGGTGTCCACAGCTGAAAGCACTTTCAGGATGTCCACTGTCAAGGCAGACAGGTCTTGCAAATGTCCTAGCTGGCTGTCCAGGGAGAGTAAAGATTCCTTGATGTAAAACACCTTCTCATGCACTTCTTTAAGTTGTTGAAACATCTCTTCCACTCTAGGTAGAAGAAGAAAAGATAATTAAAATACCAAAACACAGATCTTTACATCTATCTGAGAGATGATGACAGAAGCTGTTAACACATTTCAAAAACTCAGTGCTGCAAAGAGGCTTTTTTTGTTAATGGTGACTTTCATTCCCACTAATATCTGTACTTGACAAAACCCAAACTGCCAAACTGCCACTTAAGGAAACAGACTTTTTGCTCAAGGAGTACCTATTTTAAAAATTGTTGTTTTCCTACAAATACCCATTCATTGCCACAGAACTACTAAAGTATTGATGGCAGGTTATATTGGCTATGGCTGCAAATGAAGTACACTTCCTGTCAGCTGGACATCCTACATTTTACGTTTCTTGTGCAAGCAGGAGAAGTTTAACGCTCACACAAACTGACAGGTACTGTTTAATCCTGAATTTTTCAGATACTGGAGACTTCTGAGAAACAGATCTTCCCAAGGACATATCTGGTCTCTGGAAGCAGATTCTATGCATCTCATGCCATTGGTTATCTTCAGGTGAAATTCAACTGCCCA
>VZTZ01050830.1:13699-32529 GCA_013400955.1 Drymodes brunneopygia
CCAAAAAACAAAAGCCTTTTTATTATCTTCAAATCCCCAGTCAAAACTTCAGGAACTTATTGGCCTGGAATTACATCATTTTAACTAAATCATTATCTTCATACTTCCTGGAGAAACTCTGCTGCTTTATCACTAAGAAAATGATAAGCTAGCTGCAGACAATAAGCAGTAGTCACAGAGTAACTAAAATACGTAGTATCAAGCTATTGCTGAATAAAATCAAAGACTAACATTCCAAAACATTTTATTCATCTAAATTAATTTCTTGCATTGGTGTCATGCAATGCTGTGAAGAGTGTTTCACTTGCACTCAGAAAAAACTTCCTTTCTAGATCTATATTTATCCAGTAAATAAAACCTTCTTGAAGTAATCAATTCTGCAGTTTCTGAACAAAGCTACTTATTTAATTTCTTTTAGAGGGGATGTTTATTTTGCTTCTGTGTCTAGTTTTAACATGCAGAAAATAAGATTATGCTTTCTCTAGGCAAAACAAATTTGTTAGATGAGATCAGTGTTGGCATTCAGTAAGACTTTTTATAGAGTTCAGTTTTTTTAACTCTTCCCATGAAACTTAATGGCAGATTTGCCATTGATTTCAATAGAAAGCTAAATTAGGCCAATACTGATTGTTTTGCAACCCTGTTGGTAGTTATGTATTGACATTGTGTAAACCAAGACACGATATTGCAAATAATGCTACAATGGATTTCTGGCTGTTTCTGTGAACAGTAATTATACTCAATCACAAGCAATACACTCACAGTGCTCCTACACTGCTAAGCTTTTTAATAAAATGAAATTACATATTGTATGCTGTTCTCTAGCTTGCTTTTGTAGTGCTGCCTGGTCTGCACAAGCGAAACTGAGCAAAACCTCACTGTACCCCTTTAACCACGTACACACTGCAGACATCTGGGGATGCAGTTCTGTTACCAAGGCCTCCCAGGCAGATCTGACGTACACCTCAAACAGATTCAAATACAGAAACAGACACATTTCCATCAAATTAACAAGGCCTATGCATGTTCACAGTGGCCTTAACCAGCTCCAAAAGCATTAGCCTGTCAAGTCTTTTTATATGACAAATTTATACAAAAAACCTAAATATGCATCCGAACACACCTTTCCGTGGTCAAGCGGATCCTTTCACTGCCACTGGAACTCAGGTTTTCATTCTTTTCATGAAAATATTCTTCTACACACTGTTCCTCAAAGTCATGGAGTTTCTTTAACTCCTCATCACTCAGGTAGAGCTCTGAACAAAGGAGTTAGGAATCAGTATGAAGCATGCTGATAATTGCAATCATTTATAAGTACCCATGAGGAAAAAAAGAGAAAAACACCTGTCAAAAAAACTTGTTTACACTCCCTCCTTTGACAAGAATGAATCAGGCCTACCTGCATGAATTTCGGCTTGAGTGTAATGACTCAAATACATGAAAATGTGGGATTTTTTTCTTTCCTTACACAGGGAACAAAACCACACAGACAAAAATTCCTTTACACTCCCCTTTAAAGCCTGAAAAATGCATGTCTGAATGACTGCTCACAAAGATGTATTTTCTCACAATTTTTTCCTTTATTTTGCTATTTTGTTATACATGTGCCACTCACAAGTCTTAGATATGAATATGTAAACCTTACAAAAATTTCACTCCAATTTGGCCCAGGCATTCATTTAGAGCTAGTCACCTACAATAATTACAGTCCATTCAGGTGCTCAAAGCTGCAAAGCTTTTTCTTTTCCCACCTAATTGGCTAATATGTTCATATGTATAAAATACTCAGATATTTGTAATAAAAGTTTATATGCATAAAACATTAAGAACTTCCCCCCCAAGATTACTGGGAGAAAAAAGCACTCAACAGTTTACAACCCCCATAACTTGAACTGCTCATGGTGCTATTCTTCTAGCACACCAAGACTTCTGAGAGAACAGCTCCATTTCAAGGCAGTACAAAGAAATGCATATGGTGGAAAGTTGCTTCTCTGATTCAAACTCCGTTTTCCAAGCTCCTCTTTTCTGTCCTTTTCTATGTGTTGAAGCCCTCACTGAGAGGTACCTGTTAGAGAGGTACCAGTTCTAAGCAATAAGGCAGTGTTTGCTGCAAGGATGTAGTTCCCAGCTGCAACACACAGCTCAGCAGTGAAGACCCCTGTAGAGTTCTGGGATTCCCACTCTCACTCCAAATGAGACTTGATCACCTTCCAGGCACTTTTCTCCCCTATTTGATCTGTGTTCCTTCCTCCAAAATTTTACTCTATGTCTTGGCATTGATTTTCCATGGGGTGGCCCTGGGTCCTCATTTTGAAAACGAGTTAATTATAAGTACACCAAAACTAAAGTAAAAGAAAGCTATCAAGTTATCAAGTGTACAGAAAAGGCCTCCAGAGGCACCTAAACAGAAAAAAATTCCCCTTCTAAGGGAAGCATAAGCAAGGCATGACCCCTCTTCTATGCAAGGATTTTCAGATGTGCTAAGCAGGGTTTCAGTTTTCCTTTAGCCTGATGCTCCTTACAAGACACCCTCTATGCTATGCCACTGACTTACACTGTGCTTTTACATAAAATAAGCAATGGCACTTCAAAGGCAGGCTGGTGTACCCAGTCATGTTGGGGGAGCTGAACCTGGGAGCAGCAGCACAGCAGTTCAGCATTGATTAGTTAAGCCTGTTTTTGAACTGTAACTACCTGTGAGCATGCCAGATATCTTCAGGGATTTGTGCTCAGCAGAGAAAATTCTAAGTGAAGCATAACCCAGGCAGGGTCTGCCTACCTCTATTATAAGACATCAAGGGTGTATGTTGCTTCAAAAAGTATGAGGCTGCATAAAACTATATACCAATGCTTCCCAGTGGTTTTTTAGATGTGGTTACAGTCACCTGTTCCCCATTTCCCTGCCTCACACCCACCACCAAGCCCCACTACTGAGTATTCATTTTCATCCCAGCATCTTCAGGTCCCCAACCCACAACAGCTCAGGCTACTTCTGGCAGAGCTGGTGGCAGTGGGACAGGGAACTGGCATCACCTTAAGGAGGCATTAGGAAAGACCTGGCATAAAGAAGCCCAGGCTGGGAAAAGTGAAGAAGGTAAGGTGTAGTGATAAGCCAGCAAACAAGGGGACGGAAGCAGCAAGGAGGTGGGAGGCCCCTATGCTCTCTCTCTGACCCTGACATCACTGTATCTCCTCTATCCTTGGGCTCTGCAGGTACTTTCCCCAGGTAATGAAAAAGAAATTATTGGTCTTTTCGTGACAAACACTGAACAACAAAAATGTATACCTTCAGTACTGCTTAATTTCTTTCAAAATAAGAAATTACTTAGTTCCTACAGAATAAGTTCCTGTCATTTTATTTCAGCTCAGAGTTGGGGGGTGTCTTGATTGATGCACAGTATGTAGCACAGCAACAGCCAAATACAAAGCAAAGCACTCCCTTTATTTTTTTATATTTTTTTTTGGAACCCAACTCCACAGTGATGAGAGTGATGATGAACTATTTGTTTTGGTTCCCAGCTTACTTAGTCCAACATCGCCTTCCTCTTGGTCCGACTCATTTGGGGGCTGGTGGTGGAAGATGCATTTTATCAGAAGTCCAATGTGACTCAGAAGGATGAAAGGTGGAGGCAGCCACGGCTTCTCATGGTAGGTCATGATGTAGCGGTAACGGTTGTACTTCCAGAGCTTGTTCGATATGGATTTCAGATCAAAATAAACATTACTGAGGAGAGAGCCACAGAGGGAGAGGGGAAGGAGGGTTAAACACTCATGTGAGGAACACTCCCAGTATAGCACAGGACACTTGTCTACAGATCTAATCTGACACTGAGGGAAAGTCCCATTCCTCCAGTGAGGTAAATCAGCTTAACAACTTTAACTTAACAAAAGCAGCAGCATGTGTCTGCAGCTAGTGCACTGAGAATGAGATTTACAAAGCTGCCTAACAGATTTGGAGATCCAATTCCCATTCACATTAATGGGAGCTAGGCAAAAGATGCCACTGATGAGACTTTGAAATCCCAGTCATACTATTTAAACTCTAATACACACCCTAACCGAGAGTTCAGCATTGTTTGTCTCTTTGGACTGGATTAAAAGTAGGTGTCAGGCTAAGGGAAGACTGTAACAAAATAGTTTTGCGCACTTCCCCTAAAAATAAATTTGTTGCAGCTACATGAGCCATTTTTCTGTGGAATACTCACTGGAGCTGTGAAATTATTATACATGGCTGCACTGAAAAATTTTCTGTATCTACTTACATAGACCCAAGCACAGGAAAGAAATGTTGTGGTTTCTAGCGCTGTCGTTTCAGGTGCACTGTCATTCTACACACCCAGCATATAATCACAAAAACATCAGCTTTCCTTCTGCGAGCACAATTAAATGTATTTATCTTACCCACCCATTTCTGGTCCCACTTCTGGACCTATCAAATCACTACACAGGAGATTCACCATATCATCATTGCTAAAGGTTTAATTTCAGAAATATTTTAAATAACAATTTCACAGCTGTAAAATAATACATAGTGTATAAAATAATAGCTTGATTCCTTGACACAGTTTCAGGAAAGGGTTTTCTTACTGGAAATGGAAATAGAATGAGTTTTGATAGCTCAGGGTTTTTGTATATTAATGACTTCTTTTATTCGTTTGAATTTTTTTTAACCTACAGATGACTTTTTCTTCCCCAGAAATGCTAGAACTATAGCAAAAAAATAAATAACTACTTGGGTTAGACTGCTCTTTACTAATATATTACAGAACTTGATCCACTACAAGGGGTTCCTGTTAAAACGTGAAGGATTAGAATTACTATAAAGACACTGAATAAATGGTATAGGATTACTATGAATTGCTATAGAATTACTATAAAGACCCTTTCTACTGTGGCAGCAAACACTGAAAGGCAGTGTTGGAATCACTACAGTTAGATTTCAGTCTAGAACATATGAGATTGCATCAAGTAAGAATTTTCAAAATATTTCCTAAAGGAAAAGCATACTCCTACCGTCATTATCCTCTTCATTTTAACACCTTCCACTTAGCTGCCAGTTTAAAACTTGGCCTACCCTGTGATGAATATTATACAGGCTCTCAACACCAGAAATACAACTTTTAGGAAGGGGAAATTACTTCAGAGCTGAATTAATGTCGGGTTTTTTGCCAACTGCAATTGTCTGCTCTCAGGTTCTTTTTAAGTGGCAAAATTGCTTAGCTGTGTTCTCACTATCCCTTTCCTTGCATCATCTTTCTGGCAGCATTCTTTCCCTTATCTGACTTACCCCCATGGCAGATGGGGTACCACCATCATCATCGCACCACCATCAACATGTCCTTGCTGGGGCATTTCTGGTGAAAAGCTTTAAAGAAGTGCTGGCAGAACAAATGTTAATTGCTTTTGCAGAAATATATCAAGGTACCTACTTGAAGAATGCAATGAGCAAATTGACCATGATGATGTACTGCACAAAGAGGTAGACAGCTTGCAGGAATGGTGTGAGAAAGGAGCCTGGAGGACAGTCTTCATTGGTTTCACAAACTGAAAATTAAGGACATACAGAATACAGGTAGCACAGAAACCTCAGCAGAGCACAGCAATGGCCTATGCTTCTCATTTGTCCCAGCAGGAAACAGAATAGTCCTCAGTAATTTCACAGAGATACAACACTATATTTCCAAATTAAAGGTCAAACTCCACCTACAGGAGAACTGAGACCTCTTCATGCTACTACCACCCTAGTTACCATTGTTCAGGAGATGCAGATACCCCTTCATACACATCTTATGCCAGTCATTCCTCTTTTTGTTAGGGGGAAATATGATGCAGCCGAAATGCATCTGGGTAATAGCAGACACTCAAGTAAGCTGAAATCCAAATCTTTGATCCTTAAAGCAGGAGTGCCACAGACTCCATTGTGAAAAGGATACAGCTCAAAGGCTGCTTTATCAGAACTGGAGTGTAGAGCTTCACACACAATTTAAAATCACATTAACTCATGTACAATATGATTTATGGTTACAGTCATTCATGACATAAAGCAAGAAATAATGGAAATTAAGGGATCCCTTTTGATGTTTTTGAATTGTCAAAATAAATACTTTCCAATCTTATAAATTTCTAATCAAATTTAACTCTTTTGAGGAAAATTTAAACACCTTTATAAAGCAGCAGCCCTAAATTCAGGACATGTTCTGCATGATAAAGAGTCACTGGAGAAATCACAGCTTTAATTGGGAAGTGTCAAATTTCTAAAGGTTTAGAAATATTAAATGATTAAATGCATTAAACTGGGAAACGTAACAGTGTGCTTTCATTACACTAATTTTGATTTATATAACCAAAATACTTGTGATTGTTTCAGCAGTAAGAATGGATGCAACATGTTAGATTATTTTAATGAACTTGGTCTACGCTGAACTATGTACCTTAAATATATATTTCTATTTGCATACCTACTTTTCTGTTTTAGGGACTGTTTTACTTATACCTTCAGTCAGTAGCAAGAGAGTGCCTTACATCTGTAATGCTTAAATACCTCTGGAGTGCCTGGTTCCTCTCTCTTACTGAAACAAGGTCAAAGCCATAATCAAAGGTACGTGATTTTTCCAATTTACATTGATTGGTTCTATTTCTCCTAGTGCACATGGTTTATCTGTTTAAGAATGGTGCCACGTAACTTATTTCTCCCTTTCTTTTCATCCTTTTTTCTCTTCTCCTTAAATGCAACTTTATCATCTTTTCTCCAAGAGATCAGCAGTTTTGGATTCACCTAATTGGAAACTTGTTTCACTGGCAGATCCCCTGACCAGGAAGTAGCTTAGTATTAGTTCCTATGTCCTTTGCCCTGATAGTTGCGGTATCCTTAATTTGAAACACTAAATTTGAATGGTTTAGAGTTCAATCTCTAATTATTTTTTTAACAAAGAAACTTTCAACTTCATTCATGGAGTATTGCTCATTCTGGACGTACATACAGTGTAATCAGAATTGTTTGAGAAAGAACAGACTCAGTAGGTCGTCAAAACTCAGGAGACCAAAGTAGGCATGTTTCTGCACACATTTAATTTAAGTTGAGCTACATTCTGAAAATTACCTACCATCTATTTCTCCAGCATAGACCTCACCAAATATCATCCAGTAGGGCTGAAATACAATATCTCGCGCCAGTGTCCAAGAAGGAGGCTCCTCTGGTGAAAGAATTGCCTTTCGTGACACCCCAAAACTCAGCAGGACTATGGCCATCATGACCACAATGTAGAACATGTTTCCTGTCTGGAAGACATGTTTTTGTTAAAGGATTAGTTGTGTTAATTATATGTGAAAGAGACATTCATTTTAGGGAAGAATATCAATCACTTTTTTTACAAAGCAGAATGTAAAATCAGGGGTAATAATCTAATATGCTGGAGGAAATAAAAATATTTTATTTCTATGACCTGGACTACATCAGCATTTTTTAGATATTAAAATCATCCTAGACCAAGAAAGCCACAACTCCTACTTGCTTCACATGCCCCTCTCAGGTCTTAAGCAAGATATGAAAAATGCAGGGACCTTGCGATGGTGATTTTGTTCAGTGGTGCTTCTTTCAAACTGAGAGCAAGGAACAGCACTGAAAATTATTTTGCCTCCTAAACAACTACCATGAAAGACAGAATATAAGAATATTAAGAAGAGAGTTCCCAGTAACCAAGGCAAATTACAGTAGGAATCTTAACATGTCCCCCAAGACCAGACAGTAGTTCAGCAGCAGTTGTTACAGTGAAAGAGAAATAAAATTAACTTTGATTTCACAGAAATTTTGCCAGATAAACAGGGATATACTTATCTGAATCAAAAAGTAAAATCATAATGAAACAGTTTCCAAGAGTTAGGGGAATAGCCTGACATAGTGAGCCCATCTCCAAGAGGCAATGACTTTCCTTTCTCCTGTTACAAAACTAGATCAGCAAATTCACTCAAATGCAACCCTTCTCTAAGGAAATAAGTAGAAATGGCTTTTGTGAATAAATTCATGTAATTAATAAATTAAAGAAAAATGTAATCTGATTATGGTCAACTCACAAACAGAAAAAAACATGGTACTTTCAAGTAATACATTCACTGTGCATTATTGGATGACTTTTCCTTTTCTGTCACTTCTGAACTTTACGTATTCCTGGAGGTAGATGCCTTGATTACAGAAATATTGCTCCAAAGCACAGTACTTACCATTTTCCCAATCATTGTCAGGTATGGGCCAGCATGCTGATTCACAGCAAAAAGATCAAGGAGCCGAGTATACCAAAATATGATATCCAAGCAGTAAAGGAGCCTCCCTGCCGTCTGGACAGGGGGCTTGCACCAGCGCAAACCAAAGCCAATCATAAACAGGATGATAGCTACAGAATCAGTAAAATTCCAGTATTCATAAATCCACACCTTCACCTTTTGGCGGAATTTTCCAGGTTCTGAGATAAATACCTGGTTAGAATGTGGGGAAAAAACACCATAAAATGCCACTAAAATCACATATACATTATTTAACCTTTTCTGTCTGAATTACTTCATGATATTTGGGAATGTATCATTCCCCCCCCTTCTATTTTTTTCTTTTGTCTTAGACCCTTTTACTGCACATTGCCATTCACCATCAATTGAGGTTTTTACTTAATCTATAGTGTCATATTACTCAAGTATGCCACATAAAATGGGATAGCTCTTCCTGAATAAAAAGTGGATCTTGAGCCTGAATCCATTCTCTAAAGGGCACATACCTCAGTGGAAGAAAGCAGCCAGTAAAGAATTGCTATGCACAGTTATTATTAGAAATTAACAAGCATTTTCTAGAGGGATGGTCATGACCTGCAACAACCTTTTCATTAACCCCTAAGTCATGGAAAGTACCAGCCTAACCTTGCCACTGGGAAAATAACTAATGTCTTCCATTTCAGACCAAAAATATAAAGAAAGATCCTTGTATTCTGCCAAGGACACGTTAAAAAAGGGAGTGCTGGCAACCAGCAAGGTGAAGAATGAAATGTTCACTCCTTGAACTGTGAGGTGCCCCAAAGGGATTTTAAGCTTCACTGGGCAAGCATGTGAAGTGGAATCCTTGGGAGGAGGTAAATGAAACGTTTGCACATTGCCACAAGTGAGGCCAATTATGCAGTGCTATGTGAGATCACACTGATAAGTACCAGGCAAAGGAGAGATTTTGAAATATTATGCCCTGATCCTGCAAGAGTTTATGCATATGAACACATTAACATAAACAAGTGATCTAGACTAACTCACATGAGTAACTAGTTGCAGGGCCTAAGGCTTTAACAATTATTTGATACAATCTAGAGAAACAGAGGTTTGCAGCTATATATAACAAGGCCCTCAGCAGTTAAGCAACTGCATGGCTAAAACAGAGTGTCCTACAAAGTCTTTGCCAACAGACCAGAACTAGAGCATGGATAAAGAAAATCAAGTAAACACAATTTCAAAGTGTCCAACCAATGAGGCTAGAAAGAAGAGTTGCTGTTTCTGCTCTCCCACCACCAAGATGGTGCCAGAGCACAACAGTGATTTCAAAAGTGCTTGCTATTTTACATTTAACATTTTTCTCATTTAGGAAATCCTGATGTAGAATTTTTCAGTCCTATTTCATGCTGACACAGAACTTGCAAGTTCATCCAAGCTTTGATTTTTTTTTAAATCCTTTGCCTCTCTCATATTGATTTCACAGTCTTCTGAGTGATCTGTATTTGCAGCATCCTTTGCTCAGAACTGTGGCTGGCTTTTTGTGGCTAGCTTTATTCCACTGGAAACACAGCATTTCACAAGTCTTACAAAAGACAATTCACATTACTATTGTTTAGTATGTGCTGATTCTACAGTGAAGATATGTCAGAGCAGATAATTGGGGAAATTCATTGCTGCATTTGTCCCCAAACACAGGTTTGGAGTGCAAGTTGCTTTCAGAAGCCTGGGTCTAATCAACTGCAAATAATTGCAATAATTTTGATTAGAATATCTTTTTTTTTGTGCCCAATAAATCCAGCATTAAAAGCTGATTATGTTTGTTTTTCCAAGTTCATTTATAGAAGGCTGGTTAGGCTTGAGGGAGAGAAATAGATTGTTCTATGCAAAATACCTCTTAATTCATAACAAGTTCTCGCTCAAAGTAAACACCTAAAGACAAATTTTATTCCTAGAACTCTAATGGTCCACTCAAGATAATTAAGGACCAGGTGCCTACATCAAGGTTCCAAATCTCAATTCAGCAGTCACTCTAACATGACCTACATATTACCACCAGCTCTACACAGAAAAGTAGAGAATTAAGGCCAAAATCTAAGATGCATTTTCAAGGTCCAGGAACTGATCTTCTAATAAAACACTTTGAATAAATAAATTCCCTGTATAATTATCTATAAAAGTAATGCAGGATTTAGCATTCTTCAGAAAGGTATTCCCTGGTTAATAATACAGACGAGAAGTGTGAATGGGAAAACTTACCTCCCTGACTTTTTCAATAGCAGTAGTGAAAATATAAATGGTAACAAACCACTCTTGCACACTTGGTATTGGTTCCATCTTCACCAACACAGTGTAAGTAAAGAGCATGAGAAATGCCAAGTACGACATCTGCAAAACACACGGTGTTTTATAATCCATACACACAAAAACCTCAAACAAATTTCTGCAAACCTAACAGGTGATTGGCCTCACTATATGTACTCAAGCTACTGGGACAGTGTCACACTTTTGAGCCCAGAATCTTTATTCCAGTTCTCCAAAGTTTTGTTTTATTTTGTTTTCCTGTGTTTTTATGGGAATGTCCTTAAACATCATCAGAAATTGGTACTTTAGTGCTCAAAAATTATGTAGGAGCAGAAGATGAACAATTGCAGCATATGTTCATCCCCATGAAAGAGAAAGACTATTTTATCTTGGATTTTGGACTAGATGGTCTCCAGAGGTCCCTTCCAACATTAACTATTCTGTGATTCTATTCTGTGATCTCCTCACCATTCCTCGAATGCAAGGGCAGTCTTATGCTTTTATCCCAGCCTTCTGTAGGAACAAGTAACAATTCTCAAAGTTATATAAGTCACTGCTGGTTAATCAGTGCCTTCCAAAACACTAGAACAATATCAGGTGGAAAACACAAATTTTAGATGTACAAGAACATGCTATAAATGTATCTGACATAACAGATCACAACCTATAAACCACTTAAACACACCTAGTTAAAAAAACAAAAGTCTATGTACATGGTGATCTGACCTAATGAGCTGCCTGATCTTAAACATCCTGAGCTCTACTGACATAGGGTTACTAAAACTGATTTAATAAATACACATTTCCTATAGTAAATGATCTCCTATAGATAAATATTCACTCTTCCAGAGACAGTTCTTTAAAAAAGGAACATGAAGGTCAGTGAAGTATTTAAGGCAAATAAGGCCACCTTTGAATCTCTCTCAACCTTTGCAACTGATCACTGTAAAAACCTGTGCTTGAGTTTTTCTTTAGTTCTTTACAATTATTTTTCTGGGCTTTTGAGTTTGGGGTTTCTTTTTTTTTAGTTCAGTTGCATGATTCTAGCAGACAATCTTCACAGTTGTCAGAGAAATATTCAAATAGCTTCCCATGTACACCCACCACTGTGACTGCAAATCCATGCTAGAAAAAGTAAAAACAGGATCGAGTAGCATTTGAAGGATCAAAGGAAGGGTTTGTCAATCCAAGTTCTAGAACGATGACTAACCGTGTGAAACCAGAACTTGACAATTGGTGCATTGTAGAACTCATAGATTTTTCTAGTTCCAGGCAGGTTTCCTTGTCCACCATCTACTTGGCTTTCATCAGACTTCTGGACACCCTTTTCCACATCATAACCCTTCTTTAAAAGAAAGCAGCATTTTAAATGTGAGAAGCAATGGTCTATAATTGCAAAGGTAGTGTTGTTTTAGAGGGAGGACAGACACAAATGTTTAAACTTTGTTCTGAATACACCAACCATTAGTGTAGCTTCCTTAGTCTGGTTACAACCATCTCATTTGCAGCAATCAACACGCAGTGTGTGAAAGATGCTCTACATGGCACAGCTACACTGTCTGTATATTTTTCTATAGTATTTTGGATAAGAGTTTTTAAGGAATATCAGTAGCTCAGACTTTTGCCAAAGACTAATAGATAAAATCAAAAGTTAATGTTGAGCAGAACATGTGTGAGCACTTTCCATATCTGCCTCAGGTAGGGCTGCTGCTTTCCTGCACCAGCAATATGTGTGAGGTTGGGAAGGACTTCCCCATTATGGTCAGTACAGAAGTGACATCCAGGACAGACAAAGTAACTTGTACCAAGTTCACTTGAGTCTGTATCCAAACTAGGGACCAAACCCCATACTTCTTCAGAACTGGGCTCCAGCCATTTCTTTCCACCTGATAAGCATCTTCTCAACTCCTCAGAACTGCACTGTGGCAAACAAACAGACTCTGGCACACAAATGACTGATCATCACCAACTAACCAAAGCATCTTTAGAGCTGACTGGGCTCTGTTCCCCGTGATACCACAACTGGTGGGAGTCCTGAGACTGAGGCACATGAGACATTTCTGCCTTGCTTTTAAACTCCAGCATCAGGATGGTGGGAGGCAGGAGAATACTCATAATAACCTAAAAGAGAGACACAAGATTAATTAAGCAGTGATAAACCTGAGGCCACAGCCAGCCATGCCTGGTGCCAGCACAAACCCAGTGCAATTTCACTGGCTGGGGAAGGAGTCACTGTTGCTGGGAATCTGTATCACAGTCTGACAGCCTCTGAAGACTTGTGTTGCTCTTGGCTGATTCGTGGCTTTCAAGAGTGTTCTGGTGTCTTGGGATGCTTTCAATACTGCTCCCTGTGTCTGGAAAGCATCCTTCCCACCAGCAGCTCTGCCAGGGAGCAGGCAATGTGGGGAAGCAAGAGCAGGTGAGGAAGTGCTGAGAGAACAGGAAAACCAACAAAAAAATCCTTCCTCCTAATGTCATCCTACATGTGCTTTTGCAAAGAAATAAAGCAGAAGCAAGTACTGTTTTCCCTCCCTCCCTTTTGTTTCCCAGATTCCAACATGCTTAAGCATGCACATTCCAACACATGCTTAAGCACAGCTATCTGAAGCGGCATTAGCCACGTTCATAACCAAGAAAACGTTTATAAAGCATCTGAAGAGCACCTAAATGCTCAGAAAAGCTAGGCTGGTGCTACCTTGAACCAGGAGTTCTTGCGCATCTTGAGGCGTCCCATCCACATGTCAGTCAGCAGCATCTGTGTGCACGTGTGGGACACAAAGGGCCGCAGCCCCACAGACACCGCCAGCTTCAAGCAAGTTGAGTTGCTCCAGTTTTTCAGCTCATAGGTCAGCAACTTCATGGCCATCTGCTCGTTTTGTTTGAATGCTTTGTCCAGCACATCTAAGGCGAGCTGCCCAAATTCCCTAGAGCAGAAAGGAATTAACAGTCAATATAAGGGGGATCAATCCAAACTCAGAGTTACTGCTGAAAAGAGGATGCTGTGAATACCCTGATAACTAAAATTCAGCTATCAATCTCACTAAGCATGCCTTGTCCCATTTTTCTCATTGCTTTATCAATATACCTGGTGAAAAACAATTTGGAGTGTAAACCTAACTATTTAGTCTTAATCATGATGTTTAGGGCCATCCTGTTTTGTCTTTTTTTTATTTGTTTTGTTCTTAATCTCACTCAGTGATCAAAATGGACCCTACAAAGTTCTTTGTGTTTGCACCAATGATAGATTCATCACCACTGTGGGCAAGCATTGCAGCCAGTTGCAAAACTTTCTTCTTTTGGACTGACTTTAAAACACCTCTGCAGAGAAGACTCTTCAAGGAAGTTACGTGCCCTCCTCCAAATTAAGATTTGGAGCTGCATACAAAAGAACCCAATTTATTTTATTACACCTGAGTCTTAAGCATGAAACCTACAAAACAGAATAAATATTACTAACAAGAAAAATTATCAGAAAACACTAACTGGAAATTACAAACTCAAAGACAAGTTTTGGTCTACTTCCCTTATCATTCAAACAGGTATTTCACTTTCCACTTAGTCTTACACAGAGCAGGATTTAAGCAGTGATTTTTGTTTACTTATTACTACTTGTTATAGATTTGAACAGTCCAACACCTATGTATCATATGACTTTTTAACAAATTGAACTGGGAGAGAAGCTGCAAGGGAAATTTCAGCCTTTCACTTGACCATTTAGTACATAATATTACTGCTATAGGTGAGTAATATACATTACTCACCTATATTTTCAATATGCATCTAGGTAATATGTAAACAGCTTTCCTTTAACTCTCCACCACGCTATACACCAGTACATAGATCCATTAAATAGTATCAACAGTGAGCATCTGAAAGTACCTTTTCTATACTCCATAATCCATGGCATCACTAACTTTACTAACTCTTAGCAGATTAGGGCATTATCTAACCATTCCCAGCACCAGAGCACTTTAATTGAAATGGAGAACTCATACTTTGAGTACTTCTTGAGTTCTTCTGAAGTGTCATCCACCATGTTGCTCTGTTTAGCTTCATGTGCCATTGCTCTGTAGAGTTTACAAGCAACAACAGCTTTGACCATGGCTTCCTCTCCATGCTGCCAGAAGAACATTGCCATCTTCTGTCTTTTCATTAATACTGCCCAAACCAGGAGGTCATTATAGGGGTAGATGAAGCCAGTTGACTCATAATTCTCTGTGCAGTTTATATCCTCTTTTAATTTCTTCTTATACTTTGGGAAAGGACTGGATCTTTCCTATAAATTTGTTAAAAAACAAAAAGAAAAGAAGAAAAAAAAATCCCAGTGAATAGTTGAGGTTCAGGTTAATGAAAATAAAAATGCACACAAATCTGAATTGCAAGTAGCAAACTATTTGATAGCTATATGCATTTAAGTAATAAATCAAAGCTAGGACCAAGTTCAGATTACCAGTGCTAAGAATGCTGGTATCATCAACAAAGGAAAAATACACCTTGTTCTGCATCCATGCCTCTCATAACTTCCCTTTCCATAGTGTTGGACACTTTTCAAACCACATAATATCAAGGACCTGCCTTTACTGTTTTTTTTATATGTGTCATGATAGAAGAAAAAGTAAACAGTAGACAGAAATATTCACCTGAGATACTTAAAGATTATTCTTGCTGTCTGTCACACTTGAAATATTAACTTGCTATACATTCATATCTGGATATTTCTCTGTGAAAGGCACAGAGAAAAATTCTTACTGATATAAGTGAGGAAGTCTCAGTGCTACAATGGGTTCATTTTGGCTCTGACTAATTCCAAGACAGTCATTTAAATTCATTCTATTCTATGTTTTGTCAGATAGATAGATAGATAGATAGATAGATAGATAGAAAATGAATGCCAATCTTTGCTCTTCTGTCATTCTTTCACTGAAAGAAAATACTATGCCCCCATTTTCCAAATATTCAAAGTGTACCACTTATTAATAGTCTTACCCTAGCACTTTAATAAGCAATCATGAGAAAGCATTAGGAAAGTCAGAGAACTCCTATATTTCTTCCAAATCAGAAGAGTTTTCTCACATGTTTGATACTCAGAAATTTGGTGATACTACATTTCAGTGAATTAAAACCCTTAGCAGCTAATGGATGGAAGATAAAAAACCATCACAGAAGTCTGAATTTGATTTCACCATTAAAATTGCAAGACTTGTACTTCATGAGCAGTGAGCAGTAAAGCATTGTTTCCACTGTAATTTAAGTAGAATTATAAAAACTAAGATCCTGACCAACATGTCTAAACTTTGTCAATAAAATTATTATTAGCCGAATATATCCTAAGCAAAGTTTAGAATAAGCAACTATATTACCTTGTATTTGTAAGGCTGTGCAGTTCTGAAGAACTGAGAATGCAAAGTACTTTCAGTGGATCCCATTCCACTATCCATCTGATTAGTCTGATGAAAGGAATGAGACAGGCTTTGAGGCAAGCTGGAGACCACTCTCTAGATCCAAAGGCAAACCATAAAACATGAGGAGAGAAATGCAAATTAGAACTGAAGTTTGCTGGTACTTTCTGACTGCAGTAGTGCATGTAGAAACTAATGTTATTCAAAAAACATATTTTGATGTGAGTCAAAAATCACCATAACTACCACTGGAGCTTATACCATCAAGGAATAAAATGGCCTATTTCACATCTCAGTTAAGAAATATATATTTTTCTGAGGTTCTGAATTCAAAATACTGATTTTCCACATAGCATCCAGAAATCGCAACAACAGTGTTGCAACAGATGGAATCACCCAGTCCAGAAGGTCCTGAGTGCCAACCTTTATAAAATGTGCCATGGGCCATTTGAAAGACAGAACTCTCTGAACTTTCTGCTGATAATTTCCTCTGAAGGATGACACACCTAACATCTCTGTAAATTTTGTTCAGTGTTGGCTGGGAAGGAAGAATGTTAACAGCTGAATCACTCATGCTCTTCCCAACAATTCCTAGTTATATGATTATGTGGTTTCACCTATCCCTGTTAAGGTCATATTTCATTAGGAAAGAGTGAAAAGTGCTAGAACTGCTTACAGCTTTTTTAAGCATTGAGTTAAAAGCTAGTGACACACCGAAAGCTCTGTCTCTGTTTCTATTCACTCCAAGTTACAGATTTCATTATTTTTTCTTGTCTTCCCTTATCATATGAGGTTCTTCTCTTAGCCATGGAAACATTTCAAGGGGATGAGAGGGTTTTGTTGTTTGTTTCTCAACATATGGAAGTACCTCAAAGTCTAGTTCTACTCCAAAAACTGGGGATCATTCTTATGCAGTAAATCTGCTCCTTCTGCAATGCTGGGAATGACTTTCAGCTAATTTATTGAGAAGTCTAGAATGCTTTCAAGTTACTGATTTTGGAAAACCAATAGGGAGAATGTTGACATGCGCTAAATCTAATTCAAGGCATATGGAATTCAGTATTTCTGTGAGGTGGTTCAAGCTGCAAGAAGGAAACGTAACTGTTTCAAAAAGGGGAAAATAGTGGTTGGCAGAATCTTGTCATTCCTTATTGATGGATGATAGATGAAACAAAACACAGATACCAGACACAAAGATAAATTTGTTGAACTAAAACATAATTTAACAATCACCAGTAATCTTGGGGATTTGTCTCTTTTATTTGCAACCTCCCCACAGTTCTCAAACAGACAAGCATGGCATACATTTAAATTATGCTCTTCAGACAAGCCACAATGGCAACCTGAGCTATTTTCAGGAGTCACATTTTGGCTTTTCTTGGTGACCAGTGATTTGGAAGAAGCTACCTTGTGTTTTCTGTAGAGATCATTGTAGAGAATTCGGAAATGCTTCCTTGTGTAGCTGCTCCGATAAGCTTCACCAAGGAGGTACTCTATCACTAGTCCAATGTCTATCAGTGATATCTTGTAGTCCAAAGAAAGGCTATTCTGAAACACCAAATGTCACAAACATTCCATGACAATGTTATATGCAACATTCGGCCAAGTCATAGCCCTCTTATTGTAAGGGAAAATCTGGAAAAATGTGCAACTGAGAGCTCCTGTATCTGTCAGGAAACTGTACACATTCACTACACAAATGGAACTCTCCCAGAAAAGAGGGAAAACAGTGATGCCTGCAGTTCACTGTACCCACATTCCATAAGGACATACATTGCAATATCCACAAGATCAGCTGCATCCAACAGTGAGGGTAACATTTCTTCAGGATAAGCACCAACAGGAGAGGTACAGATAAAAACCTTCTCATAACAAGAGAAAACTAGCATGGTATGATTATGCACTTTGATTAATTAAAATTGAAGAAGTAGCTGAAGCATGTGTTTAATGTTGCAGAGTAATTCCTAGAGACTGGAAATATCTTTTTGAGGCTCAAGACTGTCTTGACAACTAGGACAACAGCAGTACTTGAACTAGGTCTACTTTCTGAGTCCTTAAAGCACCATTGCCCATTTTACCTCCACTGTCCTTCTAAGACCCAAGGTTTGCGACAAATTCTCTGGAGAGCAGATTCTCTTCCACATATATTTTAAAAATTATTGGTAAAACCTTAAACTGCAACTCCTTGAAGTGAAAAATGGGCCTGTATATAAATGGGATCAGAGATATTTCTAGCAGTGTATGCCTTTCAGACTGTGAAAGGTCTCTTTCTTCAGGGGACTGAGGGTGTTTTTTCAGTAGACTTCAGTAGCAAGCCTCAGTACAGTCAGCTCAGGACGCTCAGCCCTGGGTTACAGAAGGTGTCAACATGCTGAGCACTCTGGGGCAAAAGCACATCTCGGAATAGTTTGTCAGGTCTGTCACTGAGAGTTAGGCAAGTATTTCTGACTACCTGAGCCTGCAGATACTTCTCTCTACACTAATCCCCTTCCTTTATGTCATCAGAGCAGACTGCAATGTATCTTCATTCAAACGCAGCAGCTTCAAAGCTGGTCACACTGATGCAGAAAATATTCTGAAATCCAGGGTCACATCACTCTGTTGGCTGTCCCAGCTACAGTATCATCATATTTAATCAGATTGCAACTCATAACCCATTCACAGAGTACTTATGAGAACTTACAGAGGCTCAGGTGAAAAAGGCTTTTCAGCATTTATACCTGTTTGCAGATCCCAAGTTTAGCTTACACAAAGGCATAGAAAGTTTTGAAATTGTGCAGACATTTTTTACATTAATTCCATTACTGTGTATCAAGTGCCAAAAGCTTCTCTTTAGAACACACACTGGGCTTTCCCAGAGTGTCCTGAGACATATAAAACAAATATATATAT
>VZTZ01050843.1:0-40905 GCA_013400955.1 Drymodes brunneopygia
TGACACCCAAAACTGCACTCAAGATTCAAGATGAGGCCTCCCCAGCTCAGAGCAGATCCCCTCCCTTGCCCAGCTGACTATTTTGGGCATGATGCCCCCCAGGACAGGAATGTCCCTCCTGGCTGCCAGGACGCTGCTGACTCAAGTTCAACTTGTCACTGACCAGGACTCCCAGGTTCCTGTCCATGGCACTGCGTTCCAACACCTCACCCCCAGTCTGTCCATATATCCAGGGTTGCCCCATCCCAGGTGCAGAACCCAGCACTTGCCCTTGTTGAACTTCATATGGTTGGTGATTTCCCATCTTTGTCATTTGTCAAGGTCTCTCTTCAGGTCTCCCTTTGAGTCAACATGGCAAGCTAGTATAAAAACACAGCTGAATGAAGTGCCTGGCATATCCTGACTCTGGAGAATCTGTTGTTTAACATTGTTTATGTTTATCTGCTTCTGTCATACCTTCAGTAACTTGGCCTCAGTATACACCTCCAAAGCTCTTGCAGGAACAGCCGTACCCACTACCCCTAATAATCATCCCATCCCATTCCTTTTAATAAAGTGTGGAGTATATCTTGCAAGCACTGTTGCTCTTGCAAATACCTGGAGCACAATGAATTCAGGTATAAGAAGACTGAAGAAACTGTTGTAGGGCTCTTTTTTGGTGTGTTTTGGCAGCCCAATTTGATTTGGAATCTTTGGATTCACACGTTGGCACAAATCCAAGCAAACCTGGCTCATTTTTTTTCCTGGCAATCCTTTCCCTAGCCCTGCTATCCACTCCTCTTTCTCTGTCCAAAATCCAGCCTTGCTCAAAATGTGCAGACATTGAAAATAATCACATTTGATTTTAGACTACATTCCAGGTATATGAACCTCCAGACATGATGGAAATAAACAAAATCTTAAATAAAAAAAAATGGAGTTACACATGTATAACTGGATTATTGGGTTACTGTAAATTACTACATCTGGACTTAAAAAACAAAGGACTGAGAATAAATATATGGTATATCCTGGAAGTGCATTTATCCTACTTGAGCCAGGATAAGGTGAGCAAATATATTATGTTGACACTTGAATTATTGTCAATAATTTTTGGATCTTTTTATTTTTATTTCTGAATAAACCCCAAGACTTCCTTTGTTGAAATATACATAATTTAGAGACCACATGGAATCATAACAATTATTGACTCTGGTTTTCTTCTATTTAGTTTGTTAAAAGTCCCAGGGATATATAAAACTCAATATGTACTTTATTTTTGTAATTCACATTGATAATTTCCTTCAGCATTCAGTTTTTTCTTTTTTCTTTTCTTTTTCTTTTCTGGGACAATGCTGATGAAATGGGGAAGATACTTGTCCTTTTTTCTTTTTTTTCTCCTTTTCAGAAATTTGTGATAGTTCATGGTAGGTTTTAGATACCAGTTAAGACTTGAGTAGTGCTGTGTGCTGTACATAGAGTAGAGTGCTCTTCCTTTCTCCTCAGTTCTGTGCATGTGTATCACTTTGACAAAGGTAACATAAAAAAGGTTTCACCACAGCAGGTTTCTGTCTTTAGAAACTTGGAGCTGCCACGACTGTGTATATACAGAAGCATGTGTAAACATATCTATAGATATGAAAATAAGTAATTTTATCTCTTTATTGCTTTGGTCAGTGAAATAGTAAATAATCATTTTTTTACTTCACACTACATACATGAACCTTCTGTACTTAATACAGGACTCCACTTAATGGAACAGAGTGCTCATCATGAAGAATACTTGAGGAGGAGGTGGAGCAGTGAGCTGCTGACACATCTTGAGACAGACACACGTTTGCTGCCTGCGTTGTGCAAGCACCATCTAGTGTACGTCTCGGACCCATCAGCACCAGATGACGAACGTGCACCCCTGTAGGATACATAGCGAGATCACTGCTGATTCATTGCACTTCTGACAAGTGTCCAGAGAGAAAACCGTGTGAACCTTGTGTGCTTCTTAACCAAAAAAACCTGCAAAGCCGTAATGACTCTCCATTTCTTCAGCTGTAAGTTCTTCATATTTCCCTCTGTTCTAAGGCAGAATTGTGTATACTTCCCCTCACACAGCTTGCAACAGGCTCTTCACTATAAACTCGGGCTAGGAACTCACTGCCCACATAATCTCTTACTTTTTCCAGCAAACAATAATCTCAAACACTTTCAGCTCACAGAGAGAACATTAAAAGGAGCTGGTTGAGATTTTGCCTGCACTGAATTGAAATGGATTGATCATCTGGAAAATATCACAGTATGTGATCTGGCTGACTGTATCACAACAAGACCTTCTGTGGTCTGAAAACCAGATTACTGGTGCACATGCATGCGCAGAGCATCCTCCTGCTACTCCAAGAACAGGGAGTGTGGTTGCTAAGTGACAGAGACTGTACCGTTCCCAAAGCAGATAGTCCCCAAATACACATATAGGGCTGAAAAAGGTGGCACCCACACCTGCAAATGAATTGTCTCTGTTTTTCAGACTCCAATGCTTATGTGTGAAGGAAACATAATCCCTTCCCTTTCGGAAAGAAAAAACTCCAAAGTTATTTTAAACAAGTGTCGTCCCCCCTCCAAAAAAAGTCAGCCAACATTTAAAAATAAAATGCAGAGATTTATATGTATGAGGTGAAGCTGGGAAAATAGGCCCTTTCCATCTCTGTAGAATGTTTCCCTGGAGCTTTAAGACTGTTTCACATTTTCAAAAATAGCATATAATTTTGAGTTCTGCAGTTGCCAGGTGCCAAACTACAGACATTAATTAATACTATTCAGCACCTATGAAAATCAAGCCCTCCAGCCATGCTTACAAAATAAAACCTCAGCAAGAACACTGATATCAATCCCTGGTTTTGGGAAGTGAAGAGTATTCAACGCTTCTGAAAGTCCAACAACTTCAAAGTGATCTACAAAGGATTTAGGTAGTCATACTCTGCTTAATTTCCACTTCAGTTAGCTCCACAATTAGAAAGTAGAAAGGGGCTAGCATCCCTCCCTGTCTCATCTCTCAGCCTTTGACACTTCCTAAATGCCTAAAGGCAACATTTTGAGAGCCACACACTTGCAACCCTGGATTTGTCACCTGAAGACTCACCTTGCTGCCTATTTGGCCTTATGACTGTATGTCCCTAGGTTGTTACTGAATTTATGTTCATGCATTTTAAAGTTCAGTGCTACAATGAAACACTTCAGCATGGCTTCTAGTTTCTGCTGCAGAATGGTATACATTTTCTGGGCTGTATTTACCAGTCCCATACGGCTACACCACATACCAGAGAGCTTCTGAAATAGCACAAGATGTACAGATTTTGGTAACTGAATCATACCCTAGCACATGCACTGCATCTAGACTTTTAGTTTCAGGTCTACAGATTTAGAGATGAACTTTTCCCTCTCTAGGACTTGGTTGAGTTGCTTCTGAACATGTGTCTAGAACCACTGAAAAGCCCCAAGCTTTCACACAGAGCTTGTGAATACAAGACAGGATGAACAGGACACCTGTATAGACCTGGAATAGCAGTAGAGGGTGGGGTAGAGGTGCCTGCTACAATGGTTGGTCTAGGAAACCTGCCTCAAATTTCATTATATTGTGTCATTTATGCAGCTGAGGAAATCCCCTAGCTCATCTACAGATGTATCTAAGTGCAAATTAATGCCTTCAACATGAAATTCAGTCATGCAGGGATCACTGGAGCAGGTTGCCCAGAGAAGTTATGGATAGCTCAAACCTAGAAGTCTTCAAGGCCAAGCTGAATAAAGTTTGATACGGTAGTTTTAGGGTTGACCTCCATTCCTAAGGCTGTCTGAGGAGTCTATAGTTGCCATTGCATTTTCTCATTAGAATAAATAAACCCACAAGTATATTTCTTCTCCATAATGGCATTGTGCAGACCAATGCCTGGATAGGATTATAAGACTGAGTGAAGGACAGAATTTCAAATATTTAGCAGTGATTTTTATATTGAGGAAGCAACACTGGTTGTTTGATTGGTGACAAGGTTCTTCCAAGGATATGCAGTATTGCCATGCCTTCAGAAGTGGGGCAGTTTTCACAATGTTTGGCTGAGCATACAACGAAATTTATTTTGTTTTCCCTTTTTCATTTTAAGACATCTCTGCAGTTCTATACTCTGGATGAAGAGAGGGAAAAAGAAAAGCCCTCACTGTTGCCATGTATACTGGAACTCACAGTCTTTCCAAAGTGCCTGCAAATCAGGTCTCTGGGGATTACTGGCACATTTGTGTAACAAGGTGTCAAGAAGCAGACCTTGCTTTTGGTGGCAGTAGTTACTAATAATTCCTATGACATTTTTATTTTTTTTATTCTTTTATTTTTAAGATAATTTTTTCCAGGCAATGTATCACGTCAATTGACAGTTTTGCTTTGTTAACAGCTAGATTCTGCTGGTTTTAATGTGTTAGGGTTCATACTTGAGCTGGTAGAATTACTGTGCCTGTATCTGTTTCATAGGCTCTGCAGTCTAGGTGAGTCAGAACAACTCTTGCACTTTCAGCCAGGTCTATAAATACCTCAGGAGATAGAATTCTCTTTCATATTAGTAACCTCTGCCTGAAGAGGAAAAGAAAATTTCATTTCCTCTTCAAGTAAAGGTTTTGATAATAACAATGCTGAAAATAGGAGGCAGAATCAGAATCTTATTTTTGTCATGGATCTTTTTTTGCCTATTACTTACCACTAGCAGTTGAAGTATAACTCAAATAAAGAGAAAAAGGTTTCATTAGACAAGGACAGGCTGAGATTTTGGAGAAGTATTATGGTATTAAAAGGCTCAAATTAATTTTAAGTTCTTACCTAATTCATTCAGATTTCTTTAGAAGCTTCATCCTTAATTAACAGACAAGCCTTTTATGTTTTTATTTAATTAATAAATATAAGGACTGAAAACTATGCAAACCCAGGGGCTTAAGGCTTGAATCTCACCTAACTCTTGTTTTATGACCTTTAATATAAAATTCAAACCTTCAAGTCCCTGATGGACTTACATTTAAGACTGTGAACATCTTGAGAAACCTTGGAACAATAAGGACTTCCAGTAAGATGTTTCCTGGTCATGTTCAAGAATGCTTGCCCTGGTATGTTAAGAAGTGAAGTAATTGGTTCCTTTCTTAGCACTTGTTTTGTATCCATTCCTCAGATGTGACTCATGGAGCAGGCACTAGACAAAAACAGCTAGAGGACCTTATTTCCTCCTAGGACATCAGAGATTCGAGCATTCCAGCAGCAAGTTCATAACCAGGTTCAAGTGTTTCCTGTGCACCTATTTCTTGTGGAAATATCCTGAACAGCATTCTTCAAAATTAGAAATGGACCTAATGATAATTTTCCAATGTAGCAATGTACTGGGTCAGAAAACAAATAGGCAGCATGAACATAGGGCTTAGATGAATCCTCTAAGGATGGAGATGCGCTTTCTCATCTCTCTTTCAAACAAGCACTTTTTTATCATAGTACCAATGGCAACTGAATATTACATGTGCAAATGCTTCTCTCTGGCAGGAGGTTCAATGTTTAAAGACTCAAACGTTGGAGAAATTCCCTGAAACTCAGACTAAAGGCTCTGCACTACAGAGGGGATTTAGCAAGGGCAACTAATGCAATATATAGCACTTTCTTTCTTAAGACGGCTCTTTGTCTCAACTTCAAGGCTTATATGGTACAATTCAGCAAAAGTATTCCTGTTAACATTTCCAGTGCTTAATTGTGGAAATGCTGCAACACTTACTGTTCTGAACACATGAAACACAAATAAGACAGAGGAAACTGGAGTCATAGTAAAAAAGAGAGGAGGGGAAGGAGCAAGAGAGTTTTTAAAGATGAAAACCCTGTAAAAATCCATATCTACAAGTAAATATTTGATCCCAAATATTCTACACTTAGTGTGTCTTCATCAGAAGTGAAAGCTCTGACTGAAGTTCTTAAGGCTAACATACCTCAATTTAAGCATACAAATTAATATTACAATGTGTGGAGCTTAGTTTTTAAAGATCAAATGCTTCTAAAATTCATTGAAAATCTGATACTGTGCTGTTACATATTGCTCTTTATTCCAAGTGATGTTTCCCTGACACAGCATGTGCTCTTTGGGGAAGAGAAACACATCAAGTAAAAAATTGAAAAACAGTGTCAGTAAAATCTAAATTTTTTAAGGTGGGGTGGGGCTTCTGGAGCCACTACAGGAATAAATGGAAAATGTAGATGAAAATTAAGTGCATCATCCAGATAAAAGCATTTGTAAGAAGTATTTTCATTTAACTAAATATAGCATTAGGATTTCTGAGCCAAATTGTTTCTACATCATTGCTATGAAGATTGAAGTATATGAGCTGAAGTGATCATCTTGGAGCTCTTTGTTTTTAATCCACATGAATCTGCTGAATGGTGAAGGGTTCAATTCTCCAATGCTGTGAGAAAGTGGGTACCTACCTCCTTATGTCTGTTTCTTCCCACTCTACATTCTGTACATCGATGGATCCAAATCATTCCCATACTAACCAGTAACAGAGAAAAATTAAGATCTACTCTTCAATGCATCTGTAGAATTCCCTAAAATGTGATTATGATAAAATCTGACACCTGAACTTGGACAGATTTCGTTGCAAACTAATTCAAAAGCAGAATACAAGGAGGGAGGGAGAGGGAAAGAAGGGAGGAAAAGAGGTTGTTCAGCTCTGTAGGACATCAAGGATGAAAAAATTAATAATGTAGTGATGTAAGCGGCTGGCAAGCCAAGAGAGGAATCTACGACAATTCTGCTTCACTGAATTTCTGCTTCATATGGTATGCATCACATCTCAAGAGCTGTTTTTGTTAGAGATTCTTGAGACCATGAAGAGTGTTTGATACAGCTTTCATGTCATGCAGATAAGTTTAAAGGAGCCAACTGCTGTAATATTAAAAAAAAAATAGGAAGACAGACAAAATAGGAAAGCAACACTCCAGATATTTTATGTTGAAATCTAGACTGTGTTTGAATTGCTGAAAAGGAAATGAGGAAAGTTACTTTCCATATTTTCTCACAAGATTTTGAGTTAAGAAGGTAATTATCTCATATGCAAAGACATATTTTTAGGAAAACAGGAACAGTACATTTTATTCAATTCAACAAGAAGCAGAAGAAAAAAAGTATGAATTTTTTGTTGTTTTTCATTTTCCTAGGCAGCAGATAGAAAATATCTTCCACTGTTATGCTTTCAAATGATGTCCAGTGTTTCAGTGGGCCATCTACTTTATGTTTCTGACAGTAACTAACATCCTGAATAGAGAGATTTAAACTCTGCTAAGTTTTGCAGTATTAAAATTAACAGTTCAAATAATATTTTTGAATTTTTTCATTAGATTGTAAGAATAGGAAATATTCATGGGCTTAGCTAGGTGTCCTGAATTCTTTTAAGTGACAGTCTTACAAGGAGATCCTATATTAATGGAATTTAGTGAGGAAAATTCTTAATACTCATCTTGGAATTTAACTAGTATGTGCACAAATTTTAGCAAATTTTCCACACTACAGTACTCAATATTCAAACATGTTGGAGTCTGGATTATCTGTGTAGTGGATTTGCTTTTCTAGTGCATGTTTAATGCACTTAAAAATACTTTATAAGATTACATCAACCCACAGGAGCTTCAGCTCATTCTGATGGGTGTGGCAGTGTGTCCCACAAACTGACCCTTTAAGAAAAGAGCAACTTTTCAGTGGAATGATGTAGCTGAGAAAACACAACAGACATTTTGATTAAAGTCACAAAATATGATGATACACAACACAACCATCAAAAGCTATAATTAAATATATGACACATATTGAGGATTACACATCAGTACAGATCAACCTTGGCCCTCCAGCTCCATCTTATTTGCTTGGCTCTTTAGCGGAAAGCTTCACTTTCCAATTAAAGTAATGGAAGTGTGTTCTTTGTCTAATTGGCCATGTGTACATGAATTCAGCTTGGCATAGTTTCCTTAAGGAAATTCAGTAAAAACTGGATTGTCTCTTTCTTTCTGGAAAACAATGTGACACAAAAATGTACTTCCTGTTGCTCATAATGGAAGTCATTCCCTCAGTGATCTCCTCTTCCCAATGGCAACCAAGTTAAATAAATGGAAAATGACAGCAAAATTGTTTAAAGTAAAATCTGTTTACAGAGATGGATGTGACAGCAGCATGTACTGTTTGAGGACCCACAGGAAACTTGAAAAAAAAGTACTCTTAGAATAATACAAATGCATGCATGTGACCATGGGTTGTTACTCCTAGATTATATAAACACTAACATTACAGAATTAACTTTATGGAGGTCACAGGAATGAAAATCATGGCAAGGAGCATGAGGAAGACAGAGGAGTGTGTCTGTGCTTGGAATTCTTTTGGCTGTAGGATTTGGTAAGAACAGAAAGGATATAGTTGCGAGTTTTGGACAAGCAGATAGTCACAGCCTCCAGCTGGCACCATTGTGGCTGACTGTGATACTACTGACACCATTTCCATCCCACCACCAAACTATGGAATGGTTTCCTCTGAGGATTTATTGAGTACTTTGCTTTGAAAAGTAATTGGAAACTAAACAGCAAAGCACATGACCGGAATCTGCAAAATCTTAATATCTTATTAAAGCTCTCCATTTCTTCCATTACTTCATGATCTTACTTCCATTTCACCAAAGTAGCAAGTAGTTAAAATAAACACATTTTTTCAGAACTGTCTTCCTAAACCTCTGCTTCTAAATTTTGCTCAAATGTCACTTCAAGAACCCAAATGCTTTTTTAAATGCCTGCAAGAAAAATTCAGGCCATGAGTCTGCCCTAATTCAGTGTCCTGCACCAGTCCCAGAGGGCTCGTGTTTTCAGAGTTCTTAGTACTATATTGTAGTTTATGTGTTTTTAAAGCACAAGCCCTAGTTACTTCAGCCTGATTGCCATAGCTCAGCTCCGCTGCATTTTGTGTTTGAAATCATACTTCAGTGATTGAAGTGATGTGCCCACCATCATATAGGAAACTTGTGGCAGATTCAGTGAGGAAATTCTCTGGGGCAGCAATCAAATTTCTTAATACTAAGAGTGTCCAACATTTTAGTCTGATTTCCTAAGGGAGTGAACCTGATGTGATGGCATCACTTCTGTCTCTGTGACTGATTCTTTCCGTCTATCCTCTTTCTCAGAATAACTTGAGATCCCTCTGGCTAATATCAGCCAAAGTGGACAGATGAGTAGAAATCTTAAAGATATTAAAGTACTCACAGCTGAGTTGTACAAAAATACAGCCTAAGGATTACATGTGCCTGTTGAAAAATGTCACATTCTGCCCGACCGACTCAGCTGCTGAGTCAAATGACCAGTCACCCCATTCACTGCACTACCTGTAGCGCCTCTGACCTAACAGGCCAAAAAGAAACAGGAACATGGAAAACTCTAGGGAAGAGTTTGGGAAGGAAATAGATAGTCTTTGGCAAGTAGGATGCGCAGGGCAGAAATGACTCAGGTTTTGTGGAGGAGGAGACAAAAGTTCTGCCTTGCATTCTGAAGGAGAAATCTTTATTAGCCTGTCATGTCTCTTAACTCATAAAAATGGAGCTTGAAAATGAGTGGCCAGAGAGAGGTAATAGGACAGGTAGAAGATCTCAGTGAGGATAAAACTGGATGGTAAAAACACCCATTTTCAGAAATCACAACATTCACCTGTCTGCTGCCACTAGATATGGCAATTAGAGATGTCCTAAACACAGGACGAGAAAGGGGAAAGATTTTGTGCTTCATTGCACATTAGGAAAAGGATTTTTCCCCAAGTGGATTTTTGACCACTAAGTGTATGTCCAATATGCTTGAAATCTGTTCATCAAAGCTTTCGTGGTTTCTCTTCCTCCTGTTTTTCTGCAGGTCTACAAATGGGTGAGTTCACTTTACAATCTTCAATTAATTCTGTTTACAAGCTCACTACTCATCAGTTCATCCATCCATTGCAAACAGGACTTCATTAAATTGTCAGATTATGTTTTTTCCTTTCCAGTCTACAACTTTGTTCACTATTCACCTTTCAGCTTTTGAGATTTAGTTAGTAGGATTTTGAATCCTACTAACAGCAGTCTGCATTAGTCCATGAGCTTGATCCCTAGGATACATCAGTTTTCTGGAACAGACAGGGAGCCCGTGTACATAATTCCATTATTAAGTAATTCCCAGGGAGGGACTAATTTAGAGTGGCTCAGTTGGTTTACTAAGGCCACATGCCTGCCAAATGCACAGCCTGTATTACAACACACAGCTGTGAAAAGAAAATGATTGCATTATTATGGTTTTAACTATGAGTTTTCTGGGAACAAAAGAGAATATTGTTTCTCTAGCTTGCTTATAATAGGAGCTATTTGAGCTGTTTTGACTAAAAAATTTCAGCAATATTTTGTGTAGTCTAGCTATGTGTACAGTCCATGTACAGAGCACCATATGTACATTAAGTTTTTTAGCCCACAGAATTATGGGCTTGTAAAGTTGTGAGCAGCTGTAAACAAGGTCTTAAAATGAGTAATGTCAATTGTACTTTTTAGCATGTTACAAAGCTGCTCTGGACAATAATATCAGCTTATTAGAAAATGTGGCAATTAATTTGACTAATTTCTTCTGGCAATTTTTTGTTTGTTTGTTTGTTTGTTTGTTTGTATAATAGAGCTATTACAAAGCAATACAAAAATTCAAGCTAATGGCAAACAACAGCTAATTGAAGATTTCTAGTTTTATTAACTGTGTGATAACACATGCTACACTTTGGGCACTTTCCTTTTCCAAGTACTTCATGAACATTAACCCCCGTGGGACTGTAGGAGCAACATATGTAAATGAGTCAGCTTCCTTTGACATAAATGTCATTTTCAACAGCCTAGAAATTTGAGACATGTATATGATACAGCACTTAGGAGAGACCTATGCCTATTTGGAGTGCAGCTGAAGGCATAGGTACATAAACCCCTAGCACATCTAAAACTACAAATGACAGTTTGACAATTATGCTTAAGTACCCATATTGTGTCAAGCAATAAAGTTAAATTATCTTGTATCCTGAGCAACCACAGCTTCTTTCAGAAATGCAGTTGACTGTAGAGACAACTGCTGATTTGCACTGGTCATCTTAGGAGCTGAACTGATTTTTCAGATGACATTTTCCCTTCTGATAACAAAGTCTATGGAAGAGACCCTAAGTGATTGGAAGTGTGAGCTGAGGAAGAGAACTTCAAATGATGCAATTTTTATAATGACTTTTGCCAATGCCTCAGACTGAAAGTCACCTTCTGATTCCACAGTGTACAGCGATGAAGCCTCTATAAAATGCCATGATACACACTATACTTCAGGCACACTATTTTTCCAAACACTTCCTTAGAGTTAACACTTCTGTGACTCTATATGCAACAGATAAACTAGTTTTGAGAGCTGTTGTGCAAATAGAATGGGGCCTTTAAAGTGTAACAAAACTCATTCTCTTTCAGTAATCTCTGTCCAACTATTCTCTTCCCCTGATTCGTGCCTTCTCAGAACTATTCAGTGGCAGCTTATCAAAGCAAACAAAGAAAGTTAATATAAATTTGAAAAGGACTCACTTCTAGATGCAGATTTCAAATTACAAACTGCCTTGACTTGCAAATGAAATAAATTCTAGACAAGGGATATTTGAGTGGTTTGAAATCTTCTCATGCTGACCAGAAGTAACAGAAAGAAGCTCATGGTATTCTGGAATGAGAGGACAACAGTCCTAATGGTCTGGAACAAGCAAATGAATTATGTCTGAACAGGGGCATCAGACTCCAGAGGAACCGTGCTTTGCAAATGTGATATTTGTGGTCATACTATAGTGACCTCAGTGGCTGGAGTGGAAAGAGTGAATCACCAGAGATGGCTCATCATCATCATCATCATACCTCTATTTCAGATCGTGCCAAACCTTTGTGCAGGACAGTAGCATGACTAATAGCAATCATCAAAAGAAAGTATGTCATCACCTTGTACAGCCTGCCAAAGGGTAAATACAGCTTCAAAGAGCACAATTCTTTTTTTTTCCCCTACAGACTTACTGAAGACCGTATTCTATTTAAAGAGAGTGAGAATGACCTTGGCGACTCAGTTTTGGAAAAGATCATGCCCGCCACAGACTTATTAACAAGTGTAAGCTTCACTTGCATTCAAACATCATTTTTCAAGTGGCTTTTACACAAACTTGGGTGTACCCCCTTGTTTTCATTTGGTGTTTTCCAAATGGATGGAAACTATTTTTTGTTTTCTGCAGGTCAGCTAGGAGATGTCATCTTGTTGCTCAATGTGCAACATAATATATCATATATAAATGAATATAAGCTACTTTCTGTTAGTAATCTGAAATGAAAATGTTCCTTCTGTTTACCAGGAATCTTATTTGTTCTGGGTATCCGTTGATATTTATGGAATCAATATGTAATTCGGTATCAGTGTATTTAATCATAATCAGCCTGACTGCAGTGTTTAGCTGAACATATAAAATGTACTATAATGACTTTAAAATGTCTAATTTAAGAATCTCTGCCTCTGTGCATATGAATCAGAGACCTGTGTTTAATTATTGATAGCAATTAGAGCACAGAAGCAGACAAACAGCATCTGGTGACAGGAATAATTTCACAGCCTAGTCCGTATCCAGAGTCTCGTTTGGAACCAAAGTAAATGCACCACTGATTGATTCCTTGCAATCTATGAATTCATACTGTGGTTTCTAAACAACCCTTTGGAACCTGCCTCTCGTTTTAGAAGCCCTGATAGGTTTATACATCTGTGTGTGGAACAGATGTGGCACAGGGGTACAGTTGGTCAGGTTCCTTAATGTAATCAGAATCAGAAAATTATACCTAATGACTTCTCTGTTTTCATTCATGCTGTCTTGTGAATGCTAAAACTTTAATTATGTTTAGGAATTAGACTCTCAGATTCAGGGAATTGAAGTACAAAACATTCTGGTAAATGCCAAATGTGAATTTTTAAGAGCAAATTGCCAAATACTGCAAACTTAGGTTACAAATTATTTTAAGAGAAAAGGTTTTGATTCTGTATGTACTGAAACCTAACAAAACCCCTGAAATAAAGAACTGGCATCATAGTTAAATTGGCTATGATTCACAGGGTTACTTTGCCTGTCAACTGTGAATAACCTGAAACAATGCCACACTTTTTAAAAAATGTCATGAAACCAGAAAGTTTTAGATCATTAAATACAGATATAATTTGTCTAGGATTGTCTCTTGTTGGCTAGAATCTAATAAATTAAAGAAGTGGCCATCAAATTTTTATGAAGGTTTGTCAATCCTCTAATATTCTTAGGGAGGCACAGACCCCTTGAGAGTGAACAAAAAGTCATCTGTTCTTTCCATCTTTTGAGCAGCTCTTAGAAAGGTGCCTTGAGTGTTCATGGACAACAGGCCAAGAAACCCCACTAGAAACAAGAACATAAATCCCATGTTTTTCCACCAGTGCTAAGAAGCTGCTTTTGGTCAGTCTGACATGAAGTCAGTTTTCCTCAGAGCAGCACTCCCAGTGCTGTGCTGTGCATTGGGAGCCAGAAAGGTGTTGATAACACGCCACTGTTTTGGTTACTCCAAGTAGTGCTGGCGCAGCACCAGTGACATCTCCCCAACATCCCCCTCTACCCCTAGGTTGGGGGTGGGCAAAATTTTAGAAGAAGACACAGCCAGGAATGCTGACCCAACAGACCCTTTGGTGTCAGCTCAGCAATAAACTCTTATTACAGCATTTGTCTTCTAGAGCAACTGCCAGGCACGCTGAATCTTGGGAAGTAGCTGGACATTCCCTGCTGATAGGAAGCAGTGAATAAATCTTTTGTTTTCCTCTGCTTTCACATGTAGCTTCTGTTTTATTAAACTACCTTTATCTTGAGACATATATTTTTTTCCAACGTATTTTCTCCTCTCTGTCCAGATGAGAAGGTGAGTGATGGAGTGGCTGGTTGGGCACCTGGTGTTCATCCAGGGTCAACCCACCAGAGAAATACCTGATAAAAATCTGCTGTGTCTCTCAAGGAGAGTCTCCTTGCCATCATAATGTGTCTGCATTATACAGGAACACTCATCATGTAAGAATGTTCATCACACAGGAGTTTTCTTGAGAGTCTAGGAAAGGTTTTGAAGTGGTTGTTAAAATTCATCAAAACCCAGGATTAGGGCTTATACAAGAGTGTTTCTTCTCCCTCGTACACGCTGAGACATACAGCCACCTGTGCTGGTTTTACTAATCATTCTGCTTAATCTCCCTGAACATTGGTTCAGAGGTCACTCTTTGAGAAGGTGTTATTTTATATTACTCTCCTTTGTGAGCAAGCAGGTAGAAAGGAAAGACAGACACTTACTATTATTATTTTCAGTAAGACTGCACAGAAAGCAAGAAGAGCGCAGAATTATTTTTTCCAGTAAACAAGATGGAAAGAGGTAAAGAATCATGACTCATGGACTGGCACTGCCTTCCAGTCAGAGCCAAGAAAAATTGTTAGTCTGAATCAAAAAATATAAATATTAGTGTGATGTCAATAAGGTGATTAGAAGGCTGGAACAGCTCTCCTATTAATAAAGGCTGAGAGGGTTTGGGTTATTGAGCCAGGAGAAGAGATGCTCCAGGGAAATCTGCTGGTCTTCCAGTATCTAAAGGGGCTACAAAAATGATGGGTAGGGACTTTTTGCAAGGGTATGTAGAGACAGAATAAGAGGTAATGACTTTAAATTGACAGAGACTGTGTTTAGATTAAATACCAAGAAGAAATTCTTCCCTTTGAGGGTGGGGAGGCCCTGGCACAGGTTGCCCAGAGACGCTGTGGATGCCCCACCCCTAGAAGTGCCCAAGGCCAGGTTGGATGGGGTTTGGAGCAAGCGGGGGTAGTGGAAGGTGTCTGCTCATGGCAAGGGGTGGAACGGGATGATCCTCATGGTCCCTTTCAACTCAAATAATTTTATAATTCCATAAAATATGTATTGTTCCTTCTGAAACCAGGGTTACTCTTCTTTATCAGAAGAACTATAAAGAAAACTACTCTCATTCTGAGAGAGGTTTTCACTCGTATGGGGACGGGAATGGAGAGAGAAGCTGAAGTTACCCTTACAACATCATTAGAAGAAAAATCACACAGTCTAAAGGACCCATTGAACAGTGGCGTTCTTCTCCCTGTAGAAGGGAGACAATTCTCAGTGTCACTGTATTGAATGACAACCACAAAACTGAGGTGTCCTGAGCCTGTGTACAGGGTTTAAACAAAACCAAAATTTGTAAAATATTTTAATGACTCACAGTAGGAGGAGAGAAAGGAAAAGAACATTTTTCAGTTGAGATAAAAGAGACACAACTTTGCTGATTTAGGTTGTAAACAGTGCTGTGTCAGCTAAAGATGTAGTTCAGATAAATTGATAAATTAGTATCTTTGGAAAGAAGTTAAAGAAATGGTAGACAGATGATTTGAGAAAACACCGTCTTTTTTTTTCAATATTTAGTAGCAAAAATGTTCATACCCTAAACTTATAACTACCAAACAATGCTGCTTCCCTAAAATGTAACACAATTCCCTCACTGAACAATCCTGTACTTTACAGTGCTTTCTCTCTTTGTGATGGCTGAAGGGGCCAAGCAATGGTTATTTCATATTTTAACTGCTTAAGGATAGATATAGTGAAAGAAATGCTGATATTTCTTTCTCAAGAGGAGAAAAAAAAAGTTCCAATGACCACACACTAAAGCTTAAGAAATGTACCCTGGGAAATGTAGTTTTATATTAACATGTAGGACAAGTGATTTACAATATTCTGCACATTTTAGACATTCTGCTGTTTTTAAAGAAATGTATCAAAGAATGGCAAACATCTTAATAGAAAAACCAACCATACAAAACCTAACACAATCATCTTCATTAGCACATTAGTAGAACTTCAAATTATTTCTTGTAGTAGATCATTCTTATACTGTGCTATTTCCTGCAGTAGCATAAATGTGTTATTGGGTCTCTTATGTCTCATATGTACATTCCATAAAAAAACACCTACTTATTTTTTAAGCAATTAATTAAAAATTGAATCCATACTGATGCTGCTTCCACATATAAAGGTTTTCCTTAAATTCTTTTTTCTAAAGTAGATAATTTCCGAATGCTGCTAAATGCCATAATTTGAAAAATTCACCTTTCAGAAGTAGCTCACAATAAAATGATTTACATGTTTACTACAAGAGCTGTTTTTGAATTGTTACTTTATTTAATATTCTGGTTTTGGTTAAATTTTCACTGTGGCAAATTTACACTGTTTTAAATAATCAAAACCAGCTCCTTCTACTATTAGAATATAAGCAAATAAAGTATCTTCAGTTAAAAAAAAATCCCAGGCAACCAGCATCCATGTCTTCAGGCCTGGCTTTTTACCTTGAGTGGTGGCATAGAAGGTAGTCAGCTTGTGCACCAAAATATTCTCACTTTGTTTTTTGAGTTCATTAATAAGATATTTCCTCTAACTGCCTGCTCAAGACCTCTATTTTTTGGGATCTTCAACCCCACTTGAAAGTCACCCTTGGCCCAAGCCCTGGGTGTCCACTGACACAAGACATAAATACCTGTGGAGCACATTCTGACTTTTGGAACATCCTTGTGAAGCTCTAGATGCTTTCCCCACTCAACTGTACTTTATCCTTATGTTGCTGGAGATCCTAAATAGTGAAAGGGAAGTGCTGTTTTGAAGCTTCCCTCACATTCTAGGATCCATAACAGGTAATCCATTATCTGTCTTCCAAGACCAACTCGTCCAAATAATTCCACTTTCTCCCACTTGGCACCTTCACATCTTCTCTGCCTTCACATCCATTGCTGCTTAGTGTCATTCCTGTAAACAACAAATGTATAAGTGTAACCTTGCTTACATTCTCTTCTACCTTGTCAAATCAATATTTTCTGCAATTTTTCTACACAATTTCTCTCATTCTGCTTTCTTTCCTACATTTCTACCCTCTTGCACTTTCCAGGAGTAAAATTCAGAATGGATTTTAGGAATGCAACAGCAGTTGTTCTCTGATTACATTGTTTTCTCTTTAAGATGTGTGAAAAATGTGCAGAGTTGTCAGAGGTGCTGCCTGCCCGCAGTAAAGGACAAGCCACGTCTTATTACACTACCTGGAACACAGCAAAATTCACTAATTAGAATTTCTTCCCACTCAAAGTAATAATAAGTTATATATATTTGACTTTTAGGAGCACTTTGCTTCAGAAACCCTCACCATAAAATCTTAACTTTTCTTACATCACTACCAAAGGAAACAAGTTCTAAACAATCCTGCCAGACACCCAGACTGCAAAATACCTCCAAAGTTCCTGGAGGACACAAATTCTGTAGTTTAACTTTAGGAAGTCTATTATCCACTGTACTATGACATAAAATTAATCACAAAACACTGATTTTTTGATAGTGACATGGCCAGTATTGAAAAAGGGACTTTTAAAAAGAAGGATGAAAGCAAAGGGCTCTCCACATCCATCTGTAATTTAGGAGGTTCACGGAAGTGTGAACTGACCAATTCGTCTCCATGAAGTGTTCCCAGCTGAATGAGGAAGCAGCATGGAGATGAATCTAGCCTGAGGCAGCAGCTTTTAAATGTTTGAACTGCTTCAGTCACCAGAGCTGGTTCTATTATTGCTGCCTCAGAAGAATCAATGCTTCTGTTCCAAGGACGTGCACCTTGCATTTGCCCTCCTTATTCTGCCTCAGTCTGAATTTGGGATTCTTCATGGAGTAAGTTTCAGTGCAGTGAAGTGTTTTTTTTCTCTTCCTCTGGGAGACAATGTATGGAGAGAACAGGAAGAATAAGACCCTTTTCAGAGGGAGAAGGTGTCCCAAAGCCATTTGGAATTTAGTGCTGTGGGGCAGTGCAGAAAATAGGTACATTTCTTCAGAAACAGAAGAATTCCCAAACTCGTGCTTCATGCAAGAGTTAAAACTATCAAGGATTGTGCACACAGTGACAGATTCACATTGATGCCTAATATGCCTAATTTAGACCTCACCATCAAAGTTTTTCTCTTTTTCCTTTTCCTATCCCTTCTCCTTGCTCCAATAGAAGACTCTAAATTCTTTCTTTTCTCCCAAATATTTTATTCTCTCATGCTCCTGCTTACCCAGCACACTCCCACAGCAACATGTTGAATTTCTGAAGAACAACTAGCAGTACTCCTAATATATTCTCATCATACACACATGTTATTCAGAATCAGTCACAAACAAGTTATTCTTCCAACATTTGTGCTGGTAGTAGACATTGAAATCATCACCCATGACCCCACAGGAATAATAAATGTCTCTTTATTCCAGAAATCTCAAATTTGAACTGACTATCCACTAGAAATTCTACTTTGGGGAACTTCATTCTGTACAGTATATCAAATATCTGAGACAAACATATTAAAAAGCCACCTTTTTTCAAGTATTTTCAAGGTTCCCTCCAGAAATGAATAATTGTTTCTTCACTTTGGCTCACTTAAAAATTGAGTATGGAAAACAATCAGATCATTATTTTAAGATCCAAAGTAATTAGAGAAAAATCTTACCATTTTCTAAAATAAGAAGAAAAGTTATATTCATAAAGGGAAAAGCTATCTCAGGAATTTCTTGCACAAGTAACAGAAAATCTGAAGCAGAAGTCATCCCTTACCAATATAAAGGAAAACAAACTTTTAGAAGCGTATGGGCAGTCTTTTTTACTCTAAAGATCAGAGAAGAGACAACCTTTAAAAACAGCTTTTCAACTTCAGCCCAAACAGGGCTAGTTCAGTTCAGCATCATCTCTTTTGTGGAGATATCCAAGACTGGGAACAAACCAGAGAAGTTACAAAGGGAGGGCAAATACATCCCTTTTGAGCCCCTGAATTTCTAACAAAATGTTGAACAGCTGAAGGTAGTCAAGACAAAATCAAGCAAAATTTCAGAAAACATTTGCTAGGAGATTGAACAGCTTGTAAATGGTTTGCTGGGAGAGTAACAGCCGAGTGAACTGGTAGCAATTTTCAACTACATAGACTCATGCAAAAATGAAAGAAATTATTTATTCACAGTATCCGAGTTCATAATAAGGCAATATTTTTGAAATTTTTGGATTGAGAGATACCTTCCTGACTAGAGATCTCTGGAAAAAGATCGCACAGAAAGAAACAGGACATATAATCTTACCTGCGTAAAATTGATGAACTTGATGATAAATGAAGATTTGTTCCTTCTCTTCTTTAAATTCACACAGCAAAGATGGGAAAGCAAAAATCACCTCAAAGTGAAAAGCTGCATAAAAGCAGTAAGGAAATGGATTCTCAGAATATCTTTGGTTTATACATTTCACAATTTAAAGCTACAAGGTAGGAGAAAGAATAGAGTCTTTACTCAAAAATGCAGTGAGAGTGGAAATTTGGGAACACACAGTGCTGCTAATGTCCTGGAAAAAGAGAAAAAAGCATGTACTACAGGCAACTACCAGAAAAGTGAAGGAATGATAGCTGCACCACGATCTAGGTAGATCCAGACATTCTCCATGTGTTCCCTGTACAGAAGAAAACCACCAGTCACTCAGAAATTTCCATGTGCTCCACGGGATCAACATCCCTTTCCCCTCCGTGTGAGTTGTGTTGCCAGCCTCAGTTCCCTGTCAAGCAGCAATATTAGAATGGTAAAATGTAGGAGACTTTGAGCTATCCTGAAACTCCTATTTTGCCTTCTTGCACCTAGAATGAGACTCCTGTACCTCAGTGTACCCTGCTACTGCTGTGCTTTTTTTCATTTGATACAGACAGAACCAGGTAACTTCAACAACAGAGAGGAGAAAGAAGTACTTGTGGTCTCTTTTTAGCATTCAAACAGAATAGGAGAACATGCTTCATGAAGATTGACCTCTGGAGAGGAAGCTGAATGTAGGAGTGGACTTACCTTGAAATCAAAGGTAATGAGAAACAGCAGAAAAAAATAATAAACTGCAGTGGTTCTGGTCACCTTGTGATTAGATGGTGGATTCGGTCACCTTGTCTGTACTTGAGCTAGCCACAACTCTGACATTGGTTTGGAAGTAAAGAGCTAAAATAGTCTCAGTGTATTCAGTGAAGAACTTACTGAATGTAAGGGGGAAAAGGGCACTTGCAAAGGAATGAAGCAACAACTAAACTAAGAACCATTATCCTAAAATAGAACTCAGAATGCAGATATATTCTTTCCATAACGAAAAACATATTCTAGGATTGGTGGATCGGTCTCATTATCTCAATAGAAGTTTTATTCTGGATTTGAGAACCATTCTTTGTCTAACGATAGCATCCTTTCCTGTGCCCCTTGTGAAAACCTTTTGCTTGAAAATATTGTGAGTTCTGACTGCAAGCTCCTTATTGCACCTTATACATGCAGAGAACAGGCTTAAAATTTTATTAAATTAATATGGAGTTACGCAGCTGACTAGAAGTATGGGAAGAACTCTCAGAAGCAGTAAAAGGCCAGAGGATAAACTAATAACTAGATGTAAGTGAAAAAAATTGAAAAGCAGTCTTTCTGTTAGTTACAGGTGGTTTTAGATTTGGATGTTGGTATCCTTTGATCCAGAAAGGCCCTAGAGACTAAAAAAGGCACTGGAGTTAATGGATCATTTAACCTAACTTAGGAATCTAAAATTAGTGTAAGTTTTCTGTCTAGTATGCTAAGAAACGCTTCTGGAGGGTGTATCATACATTTAGTCAGAGACCCTTGAAAGCAGTGCTTTGCCCTCTCTAAGAGAATCATTTTTTCTGTCTGTTGTACCAGAAACTCCAACAAGGACTGCTTTACAATAAACACCTCCTCTGACATCTAAAATGAAATTAACCACACATAAACAAAATTATTACTACCAGGAAAAAATTCTGTGTGTAACCAGCAATCAACATTTGGAGTCCCAACGAACCCTGAATTTTATCCCCAAAATCTTAAAAAAACCCTAATTGTTAGTCAGGATGTTTCATGGTAAACTTGCATGACAATCACTGATTATAAAGGATTTTTTCATATACCAAACCTCTAACAAAAAAGGTTACTTTTTTCTCCCTGATAATTTCATAGACACAGTTGATATAAACTCCCCAGTAACCTTTGCAGTTGGTACATCTGTGTTCAACAGCTTAAGGGACTGATGGCTAAGGGGCATTGGAAAAGTGATTCCCCTTAGGTACTCTGGGATTTCAACCAAATGTGAGCTTAATAAGGTGATTTTTATATTCAGACACTCTAAAATGTAGCTTAAATATTAACACATTTGTAGATGCACTTCTGTAGTCTAAGTAGGCAATAAACATACATGAATTTTTGATATAGTACTGTATCTATTGAACAAGAAAATTTTATGTATCTTATCTCCAGAAGAGACTTGTATCTTTGGGTGATTGCACAGGTACTCAGTGTCGAAAAGAAGTATTTTACTGAGTGTCACTTACGAGATACCTTGGGTTTGAATACTCTGAGTCCTATACCACAGGTGTAAACACAAGTGAAATTACTGAAATGTCTTCTCTGAAAGGAAGGAAACAAAACACCACACATCTCCTAAATTATAAAAGACCCCCTCCCTACTTTCGCACCCTGGTGCAAGCACACCTTTAATATACGTACCTCTAAAAATATACAGACATTTAGAAAAATCTCAGTCAGTCCAAATCACTGTGTGGTAAATCAGTCAGCTTTTCGAGCAGGCTATGCAGGGGTAGTAGAAATATATCCTATATAAGGGACACAGACTATCATCTTTTGCAAAACTGCCATTACCATTTAAATGGTCTTTGACAAGGATCTTACTTTGTTCCATTTTACATTCATACTTTGCAAACAAATGCTGAACATTCATTAAGCAAACCTGCTATAACAAATGAAAAAGTGACTTCAGAAATGTTATCACAGTCTGTGTTCTGAGTGTGATAAATAATTAAAAACTTGTTGACACATTGGTGTGTATTTTTATGTTTTATGTATGTATAAGACTCCATATCTGCAGCAGGCAGGGAAATTGTCTTTTCCTATAAATACCTGTCACTCTTGGATTTGGAAACCAAAGGCTGGAGACTTCTTTACAGTTTAATCAGAATTGTTCTACTAAAACCAGTGTAAATTGCTGGTTTCTATAGGACAATGTTGATTTACAAACCTAGAATAAAGGTTCAGAACAATTTAATTCCATAAGTAAATTATGCCTGATTTTTAATTGAACTAAATATTTTTATTTATATTTGAGCACTAGGTGAAAAAGGGCAGTGAGAGTCAAACTAGAAAATTGTATCATCTTTTGCATTAGGTGAAATTAAAATTACATTTGTGTTAATGTATATGGTTCATATAAATAGTGTGAAAAGGAAATAAAAGACACAGAAAAAAGCTTTTGCAATCAAATGCCAATTTCAATCAGGGCAAAGAGATCACTGTGTTTTCAAGAGCTGTATCTTAACACCACTGTCACCGAGTTGCTCACTGTGTTATGGGAGAAAAAGATGAGAAGTCTGTGTCCCTTTCCCAGATAAAATAAAGCTGGCCAGTTCAGCTGTGTTAAAATCACTGTTACAAGTGAGGTGACTCATTCTGGCAATGCCCCTCAAAGCCAAACCAGGCTTTGCCCAACCACTTGGACTCAAGGGCAAAACATTTTATAAAGGCAGGGGGACTGCTTGCCACCTACCATCACCAAAAAAGCAGACTCTGCTTGGGGAAAAAATATTGATTTTTTTTTTGGTCCTAATAAAGCCCTTATTGCTTCATACTTTACCGCCAATTAAAAGATATTTAGGTAGGGGGAAACCTCAACTTCTTCTAATAGCGGTCAATCCTGCAACCCCTCACCTCCAAAATCTGAACACAGACACTCCTCTTACAACCAATTTAACAAAAACAGGCAAAAAACACTGAGAGGGCACAGACTGCTGCATTATTCAGTCACCAGAAGGCACCATTACAGTTAATCTGACAGTCTGCTGAACTGTATGAATAGGCAGTTAGATCTGGAATAAATGTCTGTTTGCTGTGTGATTCTTTTTCAGATGAAATGAATATTACCAGAAAACTCTGTTTTGTCCAAGTCTTTCTTTGACAGAATCATTTATTGCATGCAAAGCTGCAGCCTGCAGGTTAATATGTATGCAAAGCAAATAAAATAATTGCCTATTGTCAAATCATGGTGATATGAAAGGATATGGAAATGTAAAAGCAGACTAAGAAAAATGGACAAGTAACCAAAACTATGGGATTTGCTGGAGTTCAGGTGCTTAGGAAAACAGGAAAACATGAACTCTCTACAACCCCGAAGGTATTTAAGATATTTTTCAAATGATCTTTCAAGGATGCTCAAATTAAATGGGAAGAGAGAAAAGTACCCTCTACATAAGATAAAGGGCATTTAAATGTATAAATCTCAGGATTAATGCTGTTAAGAGTGGGGAAAAGGGGGATGAGGGGCTCACCCATGTCTAATTAACACTACTTGAAAATGCTAAACAACTTCAAAAACCATAGAGCCCAATGATACCAAGTCAGGTCAATGACCCGGACTGGGACTTGACTGATGGATGAAATAACTGCTAATTTTTCCAGCAAAATCACTTTAATGCCATTTTTTTTACAGATTAATGGTTTTTTACCCATGGATCTACATGTGAAAATCCCCGTGTTTATCCTCCAGGGATATAAACTAAAAATTGCCACCACACCAACATGGTTTTAATCTGTGCCTGTTTGTACTATTACAGCCAGTGCTCAAGCAGTTCACAAAATAGAAAGAGACACAGATTTTTCCCGGAAGTTATCCTGGATGATAATTTTCTTTTTGGGGATAGGGCAGCTGGATAGGGAGTTTAGCCACATAAATGCAACCAGTGTCCCTTTAAAAGGTTCTTTGCTCCTTGTTTTTCCCCCCAATATTTACAAAGTTAATGAGCAAGGACACCAAAACAAGGGCCAATACCAGCGGAAAGGGTTGTGGGGAAGAATCTTACCCATTTCTCAACTCATTCTTAAGTAGAACTGACTACTGGCCTAGCTGAGAAACCCTACATATTTATATGTAAGATATTACAATTCCAATAAGAGTTGAACAAGTAATCATTTACAGTAGCCTGAAACCAGTGATTAGGGGGAAGTTTACCATGCTGATTGCAAACACTCTGCAGCATTAGAATACCATGTGAGATTTGGTTTCTGATCTAATCCATATTATAGCAACTTCAGAATTTTTAAAAATAAGAGGGAATTTTTCTCTTTTTGCCATCTGCTGAAATAATTCCTGCCCTTAATAATTGTGGTTGTAACATGAGTAGTGATCTTGGGTAAATATAACTTCAACCTATAACTGTAGTGGAAACTAAGAACAATTTTCTATTAAAAAACATCAAAATCAAAGTGCTTGTTTGAGTTTTTACAGAAAGGGGAAAAGAGTATGGATAATACTCCAGATCCTAGGATTTTATCCTCCCCTTTAAAGAGTGTTTAAAAAAGATGACAAACTACTTCTCCTTGCCCAGATCTGATTCACACTTCAAATCCTTATATGGCCCATGATTCATACTTCAAGTAGTTATCTTCATTATTACTGTTGACTATTGCTGTTATGTGTATATTTCCTATCCCTAGGGGGAAGTGAAATTAAAATAAGGATTTGGTTTGCAAACAAAGAGAATGTAGGCAAAGGCTTTCTGAGCATGTGAGTTTCTTTTCAAGCCAGAAAGAGAAGGTTTATGTGCTTCCTCTCAGCCCTCAGTGCTTGGCTGAAGCCAGGTCACACCTGGCTCTTGTAAGGCTGTGTCACTTGTTTGTGACATGTTACAATTCACCTCCACCAGAGGTGAAGATTCCTTTTTTGGGGAGTTGTAGACTGAGCATACCAGGAAATCAGCACAACTGGAGTGTTAAAACAGAAAAACAGATGTATATAATTTCTGAGAGAGGGGTGGAAAACTGAACAGCAGAAAATGAGAGGGTGGACTGCAAAGTGACAAACTCTGTGTCAGAGGGGAAGGAGCATCACAGTATGGGGGGAGGATAAATACAAGGAAGTGAGAAGCAAGGTTGGGCCATGGGAATGGCATTTAGGTGTACATGACAGATTGAGTGAAAACAGAATTTGGCAGGGCTTTCTGGATCACATTCTTTTCTTTGCTCAGCGTGCTTGGATCAAGAGTGAACTGCACTGCTCTCTATGGCATCTGAGTTACAGTATCTACTACCCTGCTGACCTAAGATTCTTTGGAAATAATAAGACTAAACTTTCTGCCCTATATTCATATAACTCATCAGCTTAATTTGAATCTTTAAAAATCAGAGCTTCCAAAAATATCTGTCTGAGTAGAGAAGATGAAGTCATGTTGAAATAAATGAAATAAATGTTTCCTTGTTTATATCTCATTCCCACCTTAGGTTGCCTCACAAGGAGCCTTGTCTCAAAGACTTGGCTCCCCTGCCTGTGGACCCCCTTCATGTGCCAGACGCAGATGCTGAGCCTCTTACAGCATTTCACAAAACTGGGATGCATCTAGGACAGGATGATATAGGAAAAGAAAGTTCAGAGCTGCTACTCCTTGAAAAGCAAGTGAGGTAGGATATTTTGTGGTGAATATTGACAGCCTCCTCTGGGTAAAGCCTTCTCCTCACCAGGAGAACTATGCAGCAGACAGCTTTCCTTTCTCTTGCATAGACTGCCAAGACTCAGGGTGATGGAAAAGCAGGTCCAGGAGAAAGCAGGACTGAGAGGGGAAAATGGAGAGAGTAGCAACATGGAGACAACTGGCAGTGAAGTAGGAGAGTGTGGTCAGAATGGTCTGGGAAAAACAAAGCCCTACAGCCCAGCTGTGCAGGTGAGGAAGAAGCACAGGGATGTTATGAGTGGTTCATGCAGAAAAATAAAGCAAGTGGTATATGAGTGTGACAAACTAGCTGTCAAGCACAGTGGAGAGCATCACTTTGTCAATGGATTCTGATGTGGCAAGGGATTCATGGTATGGAAAAGGGCAGATGGTGAGACAGGAAGCTCTCTTTTCAGGAAGAAGAGAAGGAGAGTGGAGAAAGAGTCTCAGACTTACTTCCTTTCACATGCTGGAACAGTGTCCCTGCATAGTCCCATGCACGGTCTGGGAATATTTGCATTCCAGGCATCTGAAAATTCAGTCATAATCTCCAGTCTACTGTAACAAAAGATGGCTATTAAGCACCTTGCTAGGGTAAATCAGGGTTTGAAATTATGATGCAGTTGTTGTTATAGTAACTGCATACTTATGCAGTGTTTCCATTTAACAAACATGAGATAAATTTTTCTTCTTTCAAGAAAAGGAGGAGACAATTACGAGAGCTTTCAGAGATGAACTGTGCATTTGCTTCGAGTTTAGATGAGATCTAATGTGTAGAAGTTTTACATCTGTATTTCCTCATCACAATTTAAACAAATTCCCTGAATAAAATTATACAGAAATGGGCAGCACAGTTGTAAGTCATACGACATGTCCTCTCTCTGTCTAATATCATCAGGATGTTTATTTCTATTTCTCGATTCATCCTATGAATAGTTTTTCTCCCCTTGAAGACCAATGACAAAATTAAAAATAGTGGCCCAATGATGATCACAAAAATACCAGTTCCCAGTTTATTATTTGCAACACTTGGTAAGAATATCCAGAATTCTGAATATGTCACCTGACAACCAAAACTTTGTCATTATTGTCTTATCTAGCATTGAATGAACATACACATAAACAAAAATGGGAAGACTGCATATGAAATCGATGACAGGAAAAGGTATAGAAAGAAAAATTATTAAAATTATGTTTAAGAAATGTGAACTTCCCTATGAAGAAGAATGTTAACACTTGTTTACCGAGCCATCCTGTTTTAATGATGGTGGATACAGAACTCAAAACCATGAAATAAAAATAAAAAATGAAAATGAGTGGCCAAAAATTTTTTTCTCAGCAACATCACTGAAGAGAATGACATGTCTGCATCATAAAAGGCTGATTAACAGGTTCATAATCTATCAAAAAAAAAAACCATATAGACTCTGCATAGCAAGATGAATTTCATCCAGGAACATTTGAGTGGACCACTAAAATAAATAGCAAATAAATAATAGTCATTCTTGAGAAAAAAATGATTCTTAGGTAAACCCAGATTTCTGAAAATGTGTTGCTGTGGTACTGATACTCAAAAAAGATGAGCTAAAAAGTCCTAGTAATTATAGGCCAGTTATCCAGACATCAATCTCAGACAATATAATGAAAAAGTCAATATGAATTTCCATTAATAGAGAATCAGAGAGAGGGTCTCTAATTCATGCCAGTCAATGTGGTTTTATGGAAAATAGGTTTTGTCAAATAGTTTAGATTTCATTATTTGATAAGATTACAAATTTAGTTGATAAAAGTAGCTCTTTATATGTAATACATATACATTTTAGTGTGGCATTTGACTTGAAACAGATGAGGAGGTGATTTAAGAAAAAGTCACAAGTGTCTACAGATTTCATATTAAATGGGTTTTGAATTTGCTAATGAAAAACTTTTTAGTGTTTGCTAACGGAAAATAATCACTGGATACACTAACATTCAATGTATCTATTTCATGTTCATTGTTTGAAAAGAAATTGTTACGTGAAAAAAAAAAAAACCTAGAAAAGATGGTATGTCACATGAAGAGGGGAGGCCTTCTTGCTCTCCACAATTCCTTGATAGGAGGTTGCAGTGAGGTGGTTGGTTCCTTCTTCCAGATACCAAAGGATAGAATGAGGGGAAATGGCCTCAAATTGTGCAAGGGAAGTTTAGTATGGATAACAGAGAAAATTTCTTTACCTGTGGGGTGTCCAGGAATTGAAATTGGCTGCCCAGAGCAGTGGTGGAGTCACCATACATGAAAATATTTAAATGACACATAAATCTGATACCTAGGGGTGTGGTTTAGTGGTTGGACTATATGATCTTAAATTTCTTCTCTAACCTAAAAATCCTATGATTCTATAATTCTATGATTCAGGTCAGGTGCTCAGAGTTGATTAATTAGTGAGGTGCTCTCACTCTATTTGCCAGGTTGTGGCAAAAAATTTCTGATGATAATGAAGGTGAGCAGTAAGTAGACAAAGGGAATTTTTAGGACTAGGTGTGGCAGTATTGAAAAAGGAAATGGAATATTGCATGGAGCGCATGTGTTTGTACATTACAAAGGATCTTACAAATTGGTCATGAAACAAATAAGGAATATATTGCTTTGGCATCTGCCAAATACAGCTTAGAGAGGAAATCATATGAGTCTAGGTGAATTACTTTAGTAACAAAAGGTTAATTGTGATATCTACAATTGGTAAGCCCATCCAGAGACAATACTGCATAACAGGCATTTTTTCTACTTTATCAGAGCCATAACAAGAAATAGTGACCAGAGGAAAAAAGGGTGAATTACACTCTAAAAACTGAGACTAATTTCCACCTTGAAGGGTAATGATGATCGGTGATCATTAACCATCAATGATGAAGGACAACATGGTTGACATAGAATGAATAGGTCAGAGAAAAACAGAAAGTCAGATGAAATGATCTATAGTTAAACATTGAGGGGTTTACTTAATTTGAACTAGAATTTGTCATAGCATTCCTTTATTTAAGCATCACGAAATAGCATGCTATAAGAAGCTCAATAAACATCTTAAAACCATCTTCCTGCCTGCAGCTGCATTTTGTTTGTAATTCTATTTTCTGACTCATACAGCAAGAAATTGTACTTCCTGCTGTACTTTGCATATAGCTGTTTGTCTCTAGTCAAATAATATCCATAAATCCTCTTGCAAGATTTATCAAATATGACATAAAAGGAAAAATGTAGAATCAAAGGTTAATTTAATGTTACAGAGATTTTTCATGGTGATTTAGTATTAATGATGGCAGTTTATGAACCATGTTTAATTAAATGAATGTGGGAGATAAAAATCACCCTTGTGTTTGGCTTTAGTTAAGATTATAACCTCTGAAGCTCAAAAGAGGTTGTGAATAAACTTTGTTCTGATATCTAGTGAGGGATGTATTTAGAAAACAATGAGGATACATTCTATAGAGTCTATAATCAGATTAAACTTCATCTTCATCTTAAAAGATGTGTGACTTTTCTGAACTGTCTTTTATTGAAAGAACTACAGAGAATGGTGTCAGCTGCATATCTGCTCTATTTGTTTCTGTGTGGAGTTTGGCAAACAGGTAACCTTTATTGACCTGTTGTGTGCACACATTGCACACAAAGATGATTCTCAGGCCTTTGGAACAGCAAGGTCCCTTAGCCCCCTGAGAGGAAATGCCAAAAAAACCTTCTGAGATGGCATCTCCTGCTGCTCCAGTTACCATTGGAGTGGTTGCTTCATAGTTGAGTTTGGAAGCTGGTCTTACAGGGACAGTGATTTAAATAATGGGTTTTTGTAGGAGACAGGCACAGGAAGCAAGAGACGACTCAGGATGAGTTAGCACTTGTTCCATTTATTGTTCTATTCCTCTACATTTTTATACTTTATTCTTACTGTTACGTAACTGATCACGCATTGTTTGATTGGTTAGTACGCCTTGTCCAAGCGCCCTTTTACACTATATGATTGGTTAATAGGTCTTGTTCACGTGTACATTTCTGCTATATGATTGGTCTTATGCAGCAACTTCTACATTAAGTCATTTTGGCAATTTCTGCATTAAGGTTAGCTGAATCAACATAACTGTACTTTTTCTCGCTAGCTAAGTCAGTGTGATGATACATTTGTATCTACCNAGGGATCAAAGAAATAATGTCCACGAGACAAAAGCCAATCCTCTACAGGTTTTGGCACTCCATGACACATCTTTATAGAGTTACACTATTCTGGAGTCACTGTACAGAAAACCACTGAAATAAGTATGAAGTGGTAAATAACCAAAATAAAAAAGGCTGAACTGAAAAGAAAGACTAAGGATATGGTTTTGTCTTTTACCTACCTGGTCAACCAGGAAGGAATCATTATTAAGAGATGCATTCTTTGAATATATGCCACCATTTTGTATTCCATAGAATCACAGAATATCATGAGTTGGAAGGGACCCACAGAAATCACCGGGTCTAACTCCTGTCCCTGCACAGACACCACAACAATCCCACCCCGTGCATCCCTGGGAGTGTTGTTGAAACCCTCCTGGAGCTCTGGCAGCCTCAGGGCTGTGCCCATTCCCTGGGGAGCCTGGGCGGTGCCCAGCACCCTCTTGGGGAAGAACCTTTCCCTGACACCCAGCCTAACCCTGACACAGCTCCAGCCACCCCCTCCTATACATAGGAAAGGTATCCATCTGTTACCAGGAAGCTGTGCTGCTGTTTGTCTGCTCCTAACAAATCTGATATCACAGCCTCTCTGTTATGATCAATTCTGTTTCAAGAGTAGCTGCATTGTAAGGAATACAAACACTGTGTATAGAAAGAGGTCTGCTTAATGATATCAGAAACCCAGTCTGCTTTGATCCCCAGACTCCCATTTGTTCCTCAGCTCCAGCCTGTACCATTTTGTACCCCTATTTCCAGTTCAGTACATAAGTATTTTCATTTGGCTACTTAAAGTCTCTTCCTTGTCACCTTCCTTTCATTTTAAGCATGACATAGAATTTAAACCGAAAATAAAGTGCCAAAATTAATTTTACTTAAATTGTTAGAAACAAGCATTGTAGTAAGAATCAGAAGGTTAACTTCTACAATGAGATTATTGCTGTTTAGGCCCAAAACAATCAGCTTACAGCTTTCACTCCACAAAGTTTGTCCAAATTTTTAATTTTTTTTTTTTAACTTTTTATTTTATATCCATAAAAATAAGTAAATATCAATATCTAAAAATAAATTATGCATTATATGTAACTATATCTTCATACATTTATAGGATGCTACAGTCTAGTGTAATTACTCCTGGTAATTTATTGAAAAATTTTTACATCTTAGAAGTAGCAGAATTCAACTGGCACCAAGATTAGTTAACTTCTGCTTCAGAATAAGAAGTTGTTGCTGTGGCAAGTAACAATTATTAATTTAATAAGGGTTTAGTTAATTTACTGGAAGTCCTTGGACAATTCTTGTGAAGGCTTTGCTTATTCTTAGCTTCTGACGAAATTTATGTCACTGATATTTTCCCGAATAACAGAGGTGGTATGATCTTATATTTATGTTTTGAGGCCATAGTACAGAAAGAATTGGGTATAATTTAAGTACCTGGGGGGGAAAATTGCCAACAGAGAAACAAAAGCAACATTGCAGTACACAGATTAAAACACAAAAATATGTGAACTAATCACAATAGAGTTGTTCTGGTTATTTAAATTCAATTAATATATATTGATTTTTTATTTTTAAGCAACTGAGAATTCCCTCTCCATCTCTACTGCCTGCTATGCTTTCTCCACAAACAGATTAATAAAGAAGAAGATTTTTGTTGGTGTCCTACTTACTGTTGTAAATACGTAATCTGGGAGACAATATAATACCTTCTGGAAATAAAGTATGTATGTATGCTAAAGAACTCAGGTGATTTGCAGCCCCTCATAACTGGTTCCCATCCTGCTTGCCCTGCAGTGCACGTGGCACCATGGAAAGTTTCTCTTCCAGCAAGGAATTCCCAAGAGCTCCATCTGCAAGGGAAAATCCATCTGTCCTGCCACACTGGGTATGTCACTACTCAAAGAGGCTGAAAGGAGAACAGAAGTCAGTGCTCAAGGGGAGTCACCACCCTACAACTCCCTAGGTCTTGATGCCAGTCTCGCTAATTTTGGTGAGACTCTTCCCAGTGAATGTTTTGAGGATGAGAAGGGGGAAGATACGTTGCCCAACACCAGAAACACTCCACCCCTGAGGAGTCCATGGACTCTACTGGCTCCAGGGCTCCATTTGGCCATATTTCACACAATTACAGAATGGTGTGTGTTGGAAAAGACCTCTAAGATCGCTGAGCCAGGAGCCCACATAAACTGTTCTGGTTTCCCCTTCAACAGTAATTGTGTTCTCTTTATCTTTCAAATATATATACACACACTTGGTGGAAAGTCATCAGCTCTTCAAATCTGTTAAGTTTTTGGCAGAAGAACAGAAAAATGAGAGGAAAATATTGAAATAATGGATCACAATTTCACCACAGCATATGAACACAGGCCTTCCTGTACCTGAAGGGAGCCTACAAGAAAGATGGAGAGAGACTATTTACAAAGGCATGCAGAGACAGGAGAAGGGGGAATGGCTTCAAACTGAAAGGGAATAGTTTTAGATTGGATATTAGGGAAAAGACATTTACTGTGAGGGTGGTGGAGCCTTGGCACAGCTTCCCCACAGAAACTGTGGATGCTCCATACCTGGAAATGTTCAAGGCCTGACTGAATGGAGCTCTGAGGGACATGGTTTAGTGGAAGGTGTCCCTGACCACAACAGGGGAGTTGGAACTGGATGATCTTTGAGATCAGTTCCAACCAAGGCCACTCTATGATTTTATGCAGCTCTAGCTCCCACCGCAGACATTAGCCTAGCTGCTGCTAGCCAGTATGGATGCTTCCAGAAATACAGTTTCTATAAAGCAAGAAAGTACTAGTGGAGAGATTCTTAAGATTGTGATTAAAAGAGGAAGTTTCTACTTTTATATCCATGCTGATTTCTTGACATAATTCTGCTTCTCATAATCACATTTAACCTTCCAGAGATGACATAACTGGTTTTATTATTGGGACAAACTGAACTGGAAATCTGAATAAGTGAGAAAGGTGGTATTACTTGTATTGCCTTTTGGGATGTCAGCCTAATATTAACTGACTAAAGTCTGTACATTCTGACTCAGACACTTACCAATATCATGAAATATTGAAAGTAAATTTTATTGTGAGTCACACTGCTGCTACCTTTTCCATCATCGGCTGTGCTCTGCATAGAGTTTGTGTAAGCTTAAAAGCCTTAAATGTCACTTCTGAGATTAGTCTAGAATGATTCCATCCTCAGACAAAGATGGTAATTTAAGATGGTGAGTGAAGAATTAAATAAAAATAGGTTATGAGACTTCTGATGATGTACTTTCTGTTTCCTCTTCTTACTTATTTTACATTTTTCTCCCATGGATCCTTCATAAATATTTCTCTTTCTTTAAAATTTTTCTGAGAGGTAAATATAATTGGGGACAAGTTTTCATTGGAAGGACTCCGTATCACTACACTGATTTGGTCAGTAGCCTTGGTGTGCTGGAACTGACATAAACCAGTAGTCCTGATGAAAACAGTCTGGGCAAACTTCAGCAAAGATATGTAATTTCATGTATTTTTTTAGCTTTGAAAATATTTAAGGAGAGACCAGCAATTGAGTGCACATAGCTGTTCTTCTCATAGTTGCAAAATCTAGTGGAATTCAGTCTACTGTGGTCATTGAAGCAGTAGCGGGGAGGCTGCCCCAGTGCTGAGCTCCTCCCTCCAGAGACAAAAGCAGGAAGCAGAGACATATCCTTCAGAGACCAAAATGTTCTTTCTGCCTCTTCCCTCACTCCAGCTCTTCTCTGCATTAAACTAAAAGCTTCTCATTTCCAGTACTGTAAATCTGACACATTTCACGAGTGCTAGGTACACTTACCTGTAATAAAAATCACAGTTGCTAGACAATATAAAAAAATTGAAACATTCTGAAGCTGTGCTGTACTTCAAAATAAACTGGACTGTTTCAAGCACAATATCTCCACTTCAGATACTGTATTTATCGCTAAGTAATAAATGTGGTCAGTTTGTGTTGCACCATATGATGGAACTGGGGCTTTTTTTTGTAAACTATTTGCCTTCTACTAGACTTGGTGCTGTTCTCTGAAAAGAAGTTCCTTCAGGTTCTATTGGGAATAAGGGAGGGTGGTTGTGGTGTAGATTGCTAATAATCCCTAGAACTATTACAGCCTGCAACCCACGCTACCACAAACCCACAAGAAGAGCTTCTTTATACAAAAACTCTGCTCCAGTATAATCCAGCTATAACCTGGGGTGAGGATGGGGAGGCCCTGGCACAAGTTTCCCAGAGCAGCTGTGGCTGCCTGGTCCCTGGAAGTGTTCAAAGCCAGGCTGGACAGGGCTTGGAGCAACCTGGGACAGTGAAAGGTGTCCCTGCCCATGGCAGGAGGCTTGAAATTAGATGGTCTTTGAGGTCCCTTCCAATCCAAATGAGTTTATGATTCAATGATTCTACAAACAAGTGAAACTCTATTGATTAAAACTCTTCCATGCATTTGGCAGAACTAGGTTTTTATTTGTTTCTCTCTTCAAATTAGAAACAGATTAGCAAAATAAATTACTTTTAAATTAAATGATAAAACTGAACATGGGTTGATGCCAATTTAACAGTACTAATATAAAAATTAACTTAAAGTATTTGATTTATGCATGTCTTTTCATAATCCCCAGGTCTATTGAGGTTAAATCGTTCTCCTCTCCTTTATTTATTTAATGAATTTGTTAAAAAAGCAAACATAATTTCATTAATTTAATATTTCTATGTACAACACTGTAAAACATTAAGAATAAATAAAAAATTAGTTTAACATTCCATTTAACATGATAGGTTTAGTTCAATAATTATTACTTTGAAACATTTTTAATTAGCTTGCAAATAAAAAAGAATTTGTCTTCATATTTCCTACTGAGAAAGTTATTACTCTATTTTACACATCCTTTTGCCTAAAAGGTGTTTGGCAGTTCAATTTGCTAAATGTATTGCAAGGAGGTGACTGAGGCAAGAACCCAACTCGTATTCCTAGGTATTAATTTTGGGTTTTAGCCATACTCAGGCTTCCTATACAGAGAACAATGCTCCTGCTGGATCAAACCTGGCTCTCCTCTAAACCATTAAGTTCTCTGAAGGTGACCCTTGTAAGCTTGTTGCAATTGTAAATATACTTCTCTACTGCACCACTAAAATCCCTTGGGTTCATCTCCAGTGGAACCAAGTGGTATGGAGATGATAAACACAATGTTAAAAATACTGAGAGACCAGTTTCAAATTAGGCTTAAAGATCAGCTTTTTTGATAAGTTTTTGGTTTTTTTAAAAGAAACAGATTCAACACTCCAGTGTGGTGTGTATTACTAACCTTTCTAATATTTTATATCATGGTTCCTTTCCTATTAAAAATGTCCTAACAGCATATACAGACCTTGTAGATGTTTATATTCCACGTAGATTTTGGAATTTAACACATAATTTTTCCCACTGATGTACCATCAGTTTGCACAATTACTGTATTTAAATTTCAGGTTGGGTTTGGGATTCTTTGAATTTTGTTACTTATATAGCTTACCATTTTAGTTTTTTGTTGTTTTGTTTTATCATCTTTAAAGTAAAAAAAAAGACATTCACATTGATACAGGTGGTTTTATGAGCCATGCACTGTGAAGACAGGACGTTTAGTGGATGGTATCTTTTAATTTATTTTTCTCAGGGCTTACAGTTGATGCAGAAACTAATAAGCAAATTATTTCCAATCTGTATTATCTTGCCCAATTGTGTGTGTCTGCATCAATGACTATATGACTATATCAGCAATATTATCACTGTCTTTGAATTTTGTCCTTGTTAAATTCATAGGAACATGATTTCGTCGAGGAGAGAAAATAAAAGACTATTTTGCCTAAAATGTTTAGTCACTAGAGTATTTCAGTGATATAAATGTTAACAGAGATTATCATTTTGCCTGTAAAATAGCTCATTATTTCACTATAAAGGTATGTCTGTTTTACTAATAATTAGACTTTCTGATAATGATGTTATAAGAGTCTTTGATTCACACATATAAAATGAACATCACGCTGTTATTTTATGCCTCGATAATTAATGGTGGCTACGTTGTACTTTTCACAGAATTACGGAATCATTTAGGTTGGAAAAGATCTCTAAGATCATTGAGTCTAACCTGTAACTGATCACCTTGTCACCCAGACTAGAGCACTGAGTGACACATCCAGTCCTTCCCTGGAGACCTCCAGGGATGGTGACTCCACCCTTTCCCTGGGCAGCTTCCAGTGTTTATCAGCCCCTTCTGTGAAGAAATTCCTCATGTTGCCCAACCTGAATCTCCCCTGGTGCAGTTTGAGTTTATGTCCTCTCTTCCTGTCCCTGTTCCCCGGGAGCAGAGACTGACTCCCCCTCCCCAGCTGCCCCCTCCTGTCTGGGAGTTGTGTAGAGCCACAAGGTCCCCCCTGAGCCTCCTTTTCTCCAGACTGAACACCCTTAATTCCCTCAGCTGCTCCACGCAGGATTTAACCTCTAGAAACTTCACCAGCTTTATTCACCTTCTCTGGACTCAACTTTTGTGCCGTGTTTCATCCATAAACAAAATGGGTGACCAAAAACCAGCAGTATATATTGTTCAATTATTAATTTTATCACTTAGTGGATATTTAGGAGTTTCACTGGAAGATGCCTAGCTATTTTTAGTGTGTCTGCCTAAGCAAACATAAGAAATGTCTTAAATATTTGCTGTGTGTGCATCCAAAGAGCAGCAGCAGTTAATGCCTCCACAGTTTTGTAATTAATACTGATGAAGCTTTAAGGCTGATTTGCTTTAAATACCCGTTGATTGACATGAGCATCTTGTTCAGACACAGGCTCAGATTACAAAACTTTGAATTGTGAGAATTTGGCCTGGCAGCAACATTTTTTTTCCATTCAAGGTAGTTTAATGCATGCTAAATTTCCAGCCACCTGCATGTTCAGCAAAAATGATTCAGCAGGCATTTTTGACTATTAGTAAATAGAGTGAATCACAGTCTTTAGTCTGCCATGAAAACAAGGTAAATACCTGTCTGACATCCATGGTTACACCCTCTTACCTGCTTCCTGCAGCACAAAGTGGCCTGGTCCAGAATGTCTTGGGTGACATCAATAAAGGAACTAATCACACTACACAGGAATCTGGTCTAGGAATATTCCAGTGATTATGTCCAACCTTAAGGAGGCAGGAATTTGAGGTCAAAATCACAATATTGTCTTGGTTAAGAATTCAATATCAATGAGAGAGAGAAAAGACATGAATTCCAGAGTCACAACTAACATGTACAGGAACCTGCAGATGCCCAAGAAGTAATTACAGAGGCAGTGGAGGAAAACCCTTCTCCTTTGGGAAAGATGGTATAACAACATCAAACAGCAATAAAGTGTGACTTAGTATGCTCAAGCTGAACACGTGGAAAATTTTCCTGACTAGCAGTGGGCAGTGTGTCATTGAAATGTTTTTCCCAGAGGACTTGTTGAATGATAATCCAGCTTCTGGTGGGAGGTTGGGATATCAGAAGGGATCGCCTCAAATCAGCGTTTCTGTGTCTGGGTGGCAATACTAAGAATGAAATTGCACATCTCAAGTGTGGCAATGAATCTTTGGAAGAGTGACTAATAGATTCAGGAGTTAAACTTGCGTTGTCACTAAAATCCCAGTCTTGCATCATGGTTCAGTCTTGATATTTGGTATTGTTCTGTTTTGCTAGAAGGGTTGTAAGGGTCTGTCTTATCCTTCACTGGTGCATCCAACCTGTGGTTGGATAGATCTCTTTGAAAGGACAAAATAATGTTCCTTTTTCCTAAGACCAGCTGAGATTGGGCAGATAGAAACTCTTCACATTGGGATCATCTGGTGTATGTGGGGTAAAAGTGATCTGTGAGTAAGAGGGATCAGTGCCTACAGAACAATACATTGTACAGGAAAACTCTAATTCATAGCAAATCTGCACATCACTGCAAATAGGGAAACTGAGGATAAAAGTGACAGGAACTGATCTGTTGAACAAAAAAGAAGTGGAGGATTTCCTCATTATTTTTTCTTATGCAATATATTTGAGTTTTCCTATTTTATCTCTCTGATCCATCACACTAGAACTTAGACTGAAATGTTCAAAAGCTTTTTGTCATGCTCATTTTTAAGAGAGCAGGCCCTCCAGATCCACTTGCTTCCATCATGTCATTGAAGGCATTGCTTTACCTATGAGTAGCAGATGTCTTTTCCTGAGGTTCATCTACAGACAGTGACAGACTGCTGAAGGTTTATTGCTAGTGACTGAAGGAGAGAGGAAATACAGGTACCCTCTTGCTGAGCACCATTTGATTAGAAAGAGAGAACAATCCCTAGTTGCTTTAGTAAGTAAATGGCAAGAACATCCAGATACTTAGTGGTAATAGGAGACTTAAAACATTTGGACCTGAGGTAGAATAGGAAAGACAAATAAGAGGAAACTGATTTTTTTTTTCAAGAGAGATTTTGTTAAACTTTGTAAATAGTGTTCTGGAGAGATTGAAAAAAATGGGAAAAATATTTTAAAGCAAGGTAACTTTTGTAAAGAATAATAAATGTGTATTCAGAAATTATGAAATTTGAGGAGTAACTAAAAAATTGAAACTATATTTGGCTTATCAGTTATATAAACCATAAAAATAAACAAAATACGTAGAAAATGGAAACCAGGTTGAGGCAAATATGAAAATATTTCATGACTGCGTGGAGATAATTGAAAACATGAAAGCAAAAGAAATTAATTGATTATTGAGCTAAAAACAGTATACCAAGAAGTCTTCTAACAGAGAGGGCAAGAGACTACTGATATATTAAGACAGCCAGGAAGCATTATGTAATTTTTTGAAAAAAAGGTTCACCAAAAAGTTTCACATGCAATTAGAAAAAGCAGGTCCTGCCTGACCAGCCTGATCTCTGATGATCAGGTGACCAACTAGCTGATGGCCGAGCCCAGGGGGTGGTGGGGATGGTGCCACATCCAGCTGGGATCTGGTCACCGTGGTGTCCCCAGGGATCAGTGCTGGGGACAACCCTGTTTAATGTCTTTATTGGTGACCTGGATGAGGGGATCAAGTGGACACTCAGTAAGTTCACAGGTGATGCAAAGTTGTGGGGAGTGTGGATATGGTGGAGAGCAGGAAGGCTCTGCAGAGGTTGGACATCATGAGAATTTCTTCACAGAAATGGTTGTTAAATGTTAGAAGTGGCTCCCAGGGAGCTGATGGAGTCCCTATCCCTAGAAGTATTCAAGAAACAACTGGAAATGTCACCTAGTGCTGGGGATTGACTACATGGTATTCAGCCACAAATTGGACTCTATGATCTTGGAGTTCTTTTGCAACATTAATGATTCTGCTTTTTATGTGGTTCTATGAAAAAGTCTCTCCATTATTTGATTAAAAGGCAAAAGACACTAATATTTCTTGAGTATCAATGGAATAATATCCAAGGGACAGAAAAAGTTAAACTACTCAATCAAGTCAAATATATTTAAGCCAGCATGTAAGAAATCTTTCTGTCATTAAATCTGAGAATGTCTGGAAATAGAAATACAAATATCCCTACTTATTTAAGAATATATTTTTTCTTATATATGAAAGGGAAAAAAAAATGAGTAAACATGGCATTGTCAGCCACTGTAATTTAAGTTCTAAGAAAAATGATGGAGCATGTAAGCAGTGACATATAAAACCATAAAGGAATAAGGAGATGATCAGCATCCATCAAGGATTTGTCGAAAACAAGCAAGTCAAAGCAATGCATGTTACTTCTGAGAAATTCTTCAAGGTTCCCTTGGGTGCAGGAAGCCTAAATGCTTGATGCATCTGACAAAGTTTACACAATAAAAGTTATGATGACACTGAGTTAAAAAGTTAGTCTGTCAGAAGAGAATGACGAAATTCAGCTATCAAACTGATGCAAAACCCTGATGTTGTTCAATGATGGGAAGAAGACACCATATGCAGTAGATGGATCAGGATTGACTAAAACAACACCTCTGTAGATAATACTCTAGATTTAAGAATAGCCTTAGTGGAGAGAGGTAGTAGTAGCCTTAAATTACAGCAAAGATAACTCTGTTTCAATATTTAGCACTTTTTTCTTTTTTTTTAATTAGAGAGATCATGGTAAGTAGAGCACAAATCCTGAATAGATTGCACAAAGTGGATTTGGATTTTGCAACCAAGTGTCTTTGAGAACAAATCAGACAGTGCATCAGAAATTATATAGAAATAGCCAGTCCTGCCTTAGGGAAGGGGAATAACCTGGGGGCAGCTATCAAATCAATCAATTCTGTGCCTCAAGCATGGATGCATGTGTATCCCATTTTGTTGTCTTTTACTGCTGGTGACCACAAACAGCGATGCCCTGGAATATTGCTGTTGCAGTTAGTTTAATCTGGCCAAGGATATAATCTCTTAAAAAGAGTTCATTCTTTCAAGATCAAGGACTGGAAAATGCAGGACTGTGTTGTAAAGAAAGCTGTTTTTTCCTCTGTGATATGGCATTCACATAAAACTTCTACATCCTTAGAAATGCCCCAGTTAAACAGTCTGCCACAAACTCACACAATTGGACACAGCAAATAATATGAGGATGATAAGATTGCACTTATGATTTTGCATCTCTAAAATAGGTGTGGATAAGGGTTCTAGTTCATAAACTGTGAAGACAAGCCCATTTTTTCTATCAGTAGAGTACATGAACGAACTGTAACCACTATTCTGCTGCTTCCTCACTGACCATCAAGTGGACAGCTGTCCAGTAGCGGCGTTCCTGAAAAGCATCCTGCAGAGGTCCGCTCAGGTGGTGGCACTGATGCTCCTGCTATGGACAGGCCTCACCCCGCAAGGTGGTGCGCAGGAGAGACAGAGCAGAAGCAGTATGCTGGGAGTGAAGTTATGAGAGGGATAATAATTGGTGCAGGCTTATTGGGAGTCAACCATACACCAAGGCATCTGAGGTCAAAAGACCCAGAACCCTGGCTACATCAGACTTTTGTACGAGGGTAAACAACAAATGACAGCGAAGCTCAGGGGAGGAGCAAGGGCGGGAC
>VZTZ01050849.1:0-10096 GCA_013400955.1 Drymodes brunneopygia
GCAGGCCCTCAGGTGCTGCTGAACTCCCCAGTGCAGGCAATTCCCAAAGCAGCTGAATCCATCTCAAGGCAGATTTTCAGACTTGGCTTCCCAGATTCTGCTGTAAATCTCTGTGTAGTGAGATCTTCTCTTTAAAAAAGATGTCTCCAGCTGATAGAGTTCTAAATCTTGTCATTTTTAGTGGTTTTTTTTTGCAGACTTCAGTCACTGTCCAGGATAGTAAATCTTCTCCGGAGTCCTCATAAAGATGACAGAGAGGTGCCTTTGAGAAATAACAGGAGATCCTGAATTTCATGGATTGTTTATAAATAAAAACAATGAAAAACATGTCTATTTTACAGGCTAGTGATGTAAATAGTAAAGGTTCTAAATTGTGGAAAAACAGTTTAGGAATAGCAAAAAACCTGGCAATTAATGAGATGTGTGCTGAGGAAATTGTTGATTTTCTTCTGTTTGCTTTGTGCAGAAATCTGTAGGTAATGCCAATCCTAGAAATAAACAGAAATAATAGAAATAAGTAACCAGTAATGGAAATAAATAGCTTTTTTTCCTTTTGGCATTTCCTAATTTTATTTTTTTCCCCTCCAAAAAGTTTGCTCTTTGGCCAAAAGTTTTAGCTGGGAGGGATGTGAGTGTAAAACTCATAAAATGGGGATTTACTAAATAAATGCCAGTGGGCTCCTCTAATAAAATGATTTTTAATTTAAAATTATTATCAGGGGGTCTGAGCAGCCCAGCTAATGAGAGAACAGAGCAGCTCCTTGCACACAAATATTTTGTTTTCAGCAGTGAAAGCACAAATTCTCTTCATTATCTCCCAAGGAATTGATCTGTGCTTGATCAGCACCTCATTTTCCTGAGCTGTTGGTTCCTTCCCTGTCTGGAATAGGAAATTTGGGGATTTTTTTCTTTTCCCTGGGAAGTTCAGTGTCCTCTGCTTGGAAAATCCCAGCTCCTGTCCAGGCTCTGCTGTCACATCCCTCACTCTGCATTAATCTGCATTTTTTTTCTGTTTGAATTCTTCTTTAGGGCATTCCCAAGGAGAGAGGTTTATTTTACAAAATAAAGTATTTTTATACTCTATTTTACAAAGCTTTTGCCAAGTGAGCTTGAAATAGGAGCCTTAAAAAGTTGGGTTTTTTGTTCTTTTGGCAGCATCTCCTTGCAAAGAGTTGCCACCAAAATGAACGAGCCCAGCAGAAATCAGAGGATTTCAAATCCAGGCTCTCCCAGCGCTGTGGTGGAAATGATTTCCCAAAAGTGCAAAGATCTGGAATATTTCTGGACAGGAAAAACCAAAAATTCCCTCCCTGCCACGGAGTCAATTTGCATTTTCAAATCCAGCCTCTTGGCAATGGGTCAAAATCAGCACTGAGTTAAAAAAAAATCCCTAAAATCCTGAGTCTGCCACTTTCCCATTATTTGCAATGGTTCTGCAGCTCTTCAGGATCTATTTTCTTTTAAATGAAACTTGACATTTACATCATTTCAATGCTTGGTTTGTACACAGCCAGAACAAGGGGAGCTGCAACCCTCCAATCTTCTGCAGAGCAGCAAATTGGAATTATTTATGAGGAAAAAAATGTAATATTTCATTTTCATCTTTTCAATTAAAGCGGATTGAAGGCAAAGCTGTCCTGATCAATGCAGGGAAAAGAAAGATACAGCCTTGGGTTTAAAAAGCCCTGAAATTAAACCTTTCATTTGTTTTATTCCTTTCTGTGTCTCATTGGGGTTTTTTTCCTCCAGTAGAAAATGCAAACAAGGCGAAAAAACGCCAAACAAAACCCTAGAAATTGAGAAATTGAACTTTAAATAAAAGTGTTATGAAAATATTTAACATCTCTAGCTCAGCCCAGCTGCAATTAATGATCCTAAAAGGCTTTTTGGAGTGTGAAGAGTGGTTTGCACTGAATTTCTCCTTCCTGAGAGGAGAGACCACCCAAACCTGGCCCCTGCCACCACCTCCCTCATCTCATCAAAGCCCTTTCCCTCCTTTGCCTAAAAATGCAGATTAATGCAGAGTGAGGGATGTGACAGCAGAGCCTGGACAGGAGCTGGGATTTTCCAAGCAGGACACTGAACTTCCCAGGGAAAAGAAACAAATCCCCAAACACAAGAAATTGAGAAATTGAACTTTAAATAAAAGTGTTATGAAAATATTTAGCATCTCTAGCTCAGTCCAGCTGCAATGAATGATCCTAAAAGGCCTTTTGGAGTGTGAAGAGTGATTTGGACTGAATTTCTGCCTCCTGAGAGGAGAGTCCACCCAAACCTGGCCCCTGCCACCACCTCCCTCATCTCATCAAAGCCCTTTCCCTCCTTTGGCCGCAGTTTTTAATTAAAATCCACACGTGGTGTTTGAACAATCCTTTACTGGCTCAGCTCGGGGAGCTCTGAACCAGGCACAAATGTCAGGGACTTCATCCCACTGTTTGACTTTCATATTCTGCTGCACATTCCAGGCCCATCCAGGCTCCCTTTGGACAGAGATGTGGATTTATTCCTCATCCCCCGTTTTTTGCAGCTTCAAAAACTGGCATGGTTTCATCTTTGAATGGGTTGGATTTCAGTGGTTCCCTGCTGGGAGCTGCCAGGCAACATCCACACAAATCCAGAGCTGCTGGCTCTGCCCAGAGCCCCCAAACCCCACCCAGACACCTCAGATTTCCTGCTCCAGGTGGGTGGAACTGCCTGAACCCACGGAAAACAGGGCTGGAAAACAGATCCCATCCTTGGAGGAGCAGCCACCCTGCTCCAGGCCAGGGGCTGAGCTGGAACCTCTTGAGATTTGTCCTTCTACTCTGGGCCTGAAACACTGAGCTTTGGGATCTCAGAACTCTGGAATGGTTGGGGTTGGAGGGACTTTAAAGCTCATCCATGCACAACTTCCACCATCCCAGGCTGCTCCAAGTCCCATCCAGCCTGGCCTTGGGCACTGCCAGGGATCCAGGGGTGTTCACAGCTGGCAACAGAAGGAACACGCAGGTTCCAGAGCAGCAGTTGAATCTCCAGGCAGGACCAACCAAAAGAGCTCAGCCCTTCTTTATTCTCTAATTTTGATATCTTTCCAAAGACAACCAAGGATTGGTGAAAGAGGTTAACATCTCTGTAAGTTCACAGGACAAAGACATGGTCAATCATCTTTCTCTATCCCAGGGAAAGGAATGAAAAACAATTTACAAGTTCAAAACAATCCCAGCCAGTTAGGAAAACAAGGACCGTGTTTATAGAAAATGCATGGGAACTTCTACAAAATTACAGCCATGGAACCCTGCAAAAGCAGGGGGACACAGGGGCAGCCACAGCTTCTCTGGGCACCCTGTGCCAGGGCCTGCCCACCCTCACAGGGAGCAATTCCTGCCCAAAATCCATCCTAAAATCCCCCTCTGTCAGTTTGAAATCCTCAGTGCTTTAAGTGTGAATGCAGCTGGATAAAAATTCCATTAACTTGGTGTTTCCTGCCTTTCTCTCAAACAGGTGGATTTTTTTTTTGTGGTGGCAGGAACAGGAGAGAAAGCTGAGGGTGTTTGTCACTATTGATTCAGCTCAGCTCCAGCTGGGGATATTCTGAGTTTCCGTGTGGTTTTTAACACCAAAGCCATGGGAATTATTCCCAGATTCTGCTGGGATCCCGGCCTTTCCCCCTCCCCTCTCTCCAGTCCTACCTCTCCATCCTTCTCCTTCTGAGTGCAGCCACTTTCCTGCAGCCACCTGGATTTTGCTCACAGCAAATCTGTCAACAAGGCTCAAAATCCACCCACTGTTTATGGGCTGCTGCAATCACAGAGTGTCCTGAGCTGGAAGGGACCCACAGGGATCATCCAGCCCAGCCCAAACCCCCCAAAATCCCACCCTGTCCAACCCCTCCTGGAGCTGGGGCAGCCTCAGGGCCAGGAGCATTCCCTGGGGGAAGGAGTTTTTCCCCAAATCCACCCCCAACTCCCTGACAGATCCCCCTTGTTGAGATCTCCATCACCCAGAGCCTCGGTTTAACTCCCCCACTCCATCCCTGGCCTATCCCAAAGCTGGGCTTAACCCTTCCATCCTCAGGAAAAGCACAAATTCTGTGTGGCACCATCTGGGATGGGACCTTTGGGATCAGCTCAGTTTTGCTTTACAAACATTTTGCTTTACAAACATTTTGCTTTAAAGAGGAAAAGCAGCCTCAGTTTGTTCCCAATTTTCCTGAGGGAGGGAATGGATCATTCATTATTCCAATGAATGCCCAGCCTGAGGGCTTCACCTGCTGAAAGAATTTTTTTGTTTAACACCAAGCAGCCATAAATAACATTTCTCATATTCCCATCAGGATATCATTTGTGTACTAATTTTCCAATCATGCAGAGCTGCACTCACACTCAAAGCTGTTCAAGGGGGGCTGCTGGCTTTAAATTTGGATCTTATTTTTATAATTGGCTCTCAGACTTCTTCATAATCCTAATTTCACTCAGGCTCCCAGCAGTGCTCCTGGTTATTTTGCTGCTCTTTCACAGCCACTTTATGATGATGAGAGAGAGACATTAAAATGGATGTTTTACATTATCCAAGGATTTCTTTTGGCAAACATTCCCTGTAAAGCCCCAGATTTTCTGCAGGGGTCTGTGGAGCAGCTCGAGACTGAGCTCTGCTCTGCATTGATTTGATTCTGTAAATCCAGATTTCCTCCTGTAGTGCATAATCACAGCAATTTTATGAATTCATTTACAGGATCACAGTAGCCCAGATTTTGCCAGGCCCTGTGGAGTTCCTGCTGTTCAGAGTTTTAACTCATCACATTTATTTTATTTACTTTGTAACTGGTTAGCATTGAAAAACTGGGATTTTTTTGTTTCACTGAATCAATGAAACTTTATTTATTTTTTCTCCAGAAACAAATGAAAAATTCACACAGATTTCACAAATTAAATATTTTAAAGCAAGTTTGGGGACATTTATCGAGTTGCTTTCAGTCCTTTTATTCCCTTAAAAACACTTGAGTGAAATGGGAAACTTTGCTCATTTTTATTCAATTTTGTCTTAAAATGCATAACAGGAGATTTTCTAAAGTGTTTCAGTGTTTTCACTTTAGAGTGTGTTTTGATGAGTTTCACTGGTGTGGAGAAGAGGGGAATAATTGAGGCAAGGAAAGAAAATTTACATCCTTTTTTCCCTTCTAGATAAATTTTTGTCTTGAGGAGTTACAACCTTTGCTCGTTTCCCACATCCCACTGGAAGTGAGCACTGAGCTTAATTAAATCACCAGATTTTAATTGGGGAAGGCAGGGTGGGGACTCCTCCAGAGCCAGGAAGGAGAAATAATTCCCGTTGTCATTAGCAGATATTTGTGTTTAGGAGGGAATTAAAAGAACTTTTAATTTTGGAGTTTTCACCTCTGTTCCCAAACGCTCTGAGGAGCAGAGAGGGGCAGAAGCAAAGGGTAAAGAAGGAAAAATAGGGAAGGGAATGCTGAAGGCAAACTCGTTAAATCCACAGCTCATCTCTCCAAAAACTGCTGCTTTGGGGAGTTCATTTCGTCACTCACTGAGATGCAGCCCCGAAGGTCAGAGACTTCCTCCTCCAAAGAGGCATTTATGAGCTTTTAAGTGGAAGGAGAGAAAAAATATTGTTATTAGAGGGAGATTGCCAGGAGGGGAATTGATTGGTGTGAGAAAGGAAACGCGTCCCTCTCACCTCGCCAGGCCCTGCAAAGCCCAATTATCCTGGCAAAAAAAGGGTTTAACAAATAACTCAGCAATGGGGTGGGAAGGGAGGAGGAGGAGGAGGAGAGAGCTGGGGAAAGGTCCTGAGGAATTGGGCCTTTAGGCAGCACGGGATGAAAAAATTCTGAGGTGGAACTGGAGCTGCTCCTGGAGGACTCGGCGCTGCTGGGGATTGATTTGTGTTCCACATTTCATAATAAGATGTATTGTTACCCTTCCTGCTCAGAATTGAATCCTGACCCATGGCTGAAGGTGGATCTATACATCCCAAAAAAGAAACAGTTCTTTTTTTTTCTCCTGAAGCTTTATTGAAGTTATGGCATTGCCAATTTGTCCTTAAACTGCCTGTCCTGGAGGGCGATGCATGGGCTGGGAACAAAAGGGGCTGTAAATCCTGCCAGGGCTGAGAGAGCCTCTGCTCCCAGCTCCTGTTCCTTGCCTTCAGAGCTGGGCAGGCTCTTGGATTAATCACCCTGCTAATTAGAGTGCTGTCTAATGATGTCTGCTCATGGAAGTGTTCTGGATGGGTTGGCTGGGGATTTTTGGGATACGGGAGGGGTTGTGCTGCTCCAGGAGTGATGGGAGCGCCTGGGGGTGGCTCAGGTGGCCTTGGGGTGGCTCAGGTGTCCTTGAAGTGGCTCAAGTGGCCTTGAGGTGGCTCAGGTGTCCTTGAGGTGGCTCAGGTGGCCTTGAAGTGGCTCAGGTGTCCTTGAAGTGGCTCAGGCAGCCTTGGGGTGGCTCAGGTGGCCTTGGGGCTGTGGGGATTTGCTGTGAGCAGAATCCAGGTGGCTGCAGGAAAGTGGCTGCACTCAGAAGGAGAAGGATGGAGAGGCAGGACTGGAGAGAGGGGAGGGGAAAGGCCGGGATCCCAGCAGAATCTGGGAATGATTCCCATGGCTTTGGTGTTAAAAACCACACAGAAACTCAGAATAATTTCATAGAATGGAAGGGACCTTCAGACTGATTTCTTGGAGATGTTTTGCCAGGATTTCAGGATTTTTAGCTGAGCAGAGACCCCCCTGGAGCCCACGATTGTTGCTTGGTCAGACACAAAACAATCAGGTAACTCAGGAGCTCAGCCACTAAGGCCGGGCAGAGAGCAAAAAGAGATTTAGCTTCTCTTTATTTTTATATTTATACTTTTTTACAGACAGTTATGGATTGGACAAAGAGGTTACTACTTTTGAAACTCTACAGGTGAGAAACACAGTTTGTTACATTTCCTACTCTAGAAAGAAGAATGAAAAAGAATGTCTAAAGTAAAAAACAATTCTTGGCCGGTTATAGAAACATGGATTGTTCACACAAAATCTATGAGAACTTTTGTTACCAACTATAAACACAGCACTTTAAAAAAATCAGGACAACACACGATCTCTCTGCAAAACAGCAGAAAGTGAGAGAAGGGTGGGAATTAAAAATGTGGCCAGGACCAAGCTGGAGAAGAGAGGAAACAGGGATTTGCTGGGAGCAGTAAATCCCCAGGGCATGGATCAGGTTCTCCCTCTGTGATCCTTGGGGAGTTTCCTGCTGCTCTGCCACTGCTCAGGCTGGGCCATGGAACACCAGCTGTGAAAAGGGGACTGAGGGGCATCTTCTGAATGAGAGTGATTAGTGGCTGTGCTAATTAGGAGCATCACTGTGCAGGGAGCACGGGGCTGTGTGATCCTGGAACCCAACAGGATCCAAGATCTGAAGGAAGGAGCAGGAGGGGATGCAGAGGGATCCAATTGATGGAACTCCATCCTTAACCCACCTGGGTTTACAGCAAATATTGATCCTGGGTTTGGAGAGCTTAAAACAGGAGAGGAAAAGCCAAGGAGAGCTGAACTCTGACCCCCCAGGAGCTTCCTGAGCTCTCCTTCTCTGGGCACAGTGCAATAAAGTGAATGTTCTCCTTTGCACAAGGAACAGCTGAGCTTCTTTTTAACCTCCAGAAGACATTTTAAGCTCAGGGACTTTTTTTATGGAAGCAGGGCGGGGAGTACAACAAAATCCAAAAAGCTTTTGCAGCCAACCTGCTGAAACATCCAATTGCTGCTTCTCAGCCCCAAAATCTGTGAATGAGCCAGGCTGTCAGCTGCCAGGCAGAAATTATTCTGAAATTATTATTAACAGCTGAAATATTGAGAAATTATTCCTTAACAGCTGAAATATTCAGAAATTATTCCTTAACAGTTGAAATATTCAGAAAACATTCCTTAACAGCTGAAATATTCAGAAATTATTATTATTAACAGCTGAAATAGTCACAAGCCTCAGTGTTTTGTGTTTCTGAATGGTTGTGTTTGGAATAAATAAATGAAGGAGCTGCACAGTTATAACTTTTGACTTCATCTGTGGGGCCAAGGCAGAAGGTTCTGGACAGAAATGGCCTTTCCAAGGGGGAGGGAAAGGCACAGGGGGTGATTTCTGTCTCCCAAGGCAGAATTTGGCTCAGGTGCATTTCCATCCCTCCTCCAGCTCAGGGATTTTGGCTTCCCATGGAGTGAGAATCTCATGATCTCCTGAACTGGACACTGGAAGGTGTGAGAGAACAGTTATCATCCCCATTTTTAGCTCTTCCACGTTTTCCTGGTATTCCAGGGATGATCCCACAGAGTGGCAACTCCTCAGCATTGAGAGAAATGATAAATAAAGAATCTTTTAATGTTTTTAACGTCCCAGCCTTGCTTGGGAAATGTTTGCTTTTATTAAAAGTTGCTGCTTGAGGGTTGTTATCGTTGGGAAAGAGGCTTTAAACATCCCTGAGCTGAGAGCAGGAGCTGCAGCAGTTATTGATTCCTCACTAACGTGTTTTAATGGCTTTGGAAAGATCTTGGTGCTTTTAACTAAGATCCCTCCACACTTGCTAGGTTTTTATTAGACCATAAGAATTTGTTGGGATATAATTCAAAGGAGAGTCTTTTTTAACAGTTAAGAACTTCCCTTTACATCCAACTGAATTTATTCTTAATTATTTTTATCATGCAAACTTTAATTCTCTTTTCAACTTAATCTCCATGTGAGAAATATCCACATTTTGAGTAGTTTTTTTTCTCTCTCAAGTGTGAATTCCCGTTTGTGGGTTTTGTAGCAATCAATGGGATGATCAGGACTTTGTGTGTTCCTCATTATTGATTTGAGGTTCTATTTTCCTTCAGACCCCCTGAAGTTATTTGATTTCCCTGCCCTGTGTCTGTTGCCTTGATTGCTCTCCCAAATCCCTGCTTTCAGACTTCACCAATATAATTTAAAAGACAATATTTTGTTCACTGCCTCGAGTATGAAGAACTTTACCTCAAAAACATTTCCAATTCAGTGATTGTTCAGATGGAGGATCAGAGGAGCAGAATGTGATGAGTCCAAAAGAAAAAAAAAATTGTGAATATTTGCCCCCTGTTCTCCAGGAGGAAGCATCAGTGCCACTGCAGCTGCTGCTGCACAATAAATCACTCTGAAAGGAACTTTACTGAGGAAATGATGACCAGTCCCAACAGGGAAAAGCAGAGATTCTCTCTGTCAATATTTGTCTTGCTGCTTATTCCTCCAGCCTGATTTCCTGTGATTTATGGCTTCTGTTCATGGGATTTCTGAGCATTTAATAGAGGGGATTTTGTGTGTCCTGCTCTGAGGAGTCCCTAATCAGCTGTGAGAGTGAGCACAGAGTGAAACTGTGCCAGCCCAGAGCAGCAAAACAGCTTTTTTTTCTTCCTCAAACTGCTGCTGGCAAGGGGAGGGATTCTTTAATTCTGCTTTTTTACTGAAAGTGCAGCTGGAAGCAGAACAGGAAACACATCATTTGAATGAAGTCAGGATCCAATTTAACAACAGACAATGATGCTGGCAGGGCAATGATTGCCACGGGGGATCTGGGAAGGGAATAAACAACTCACTTGGTGCAGGGAGTGGAATTGCTCCTGCTGATCCCGGGGGCAGCTGGAATGCTGGAGGTCAAACTGCTCCCAAAATTCAGTGATTCCTCCAAAGCCTTTCCTGGAGCTCCCTGGTGTGGTTTGGGGAGAGCTTGGCTGGCTGGGACAGAGAATTCAGGGCTGGAGAGGCTCGAGGAGCCAAGTGGAGTCTCTGAAATGGAATTTTGTGGCTGAAGTCAGCTCAGCTCAGAGCTGGAATGTTGCACAGCTGGCAGCAGAAGAACCACGCGGGTCTCAGAGCAGTAATTGAATTTTCAGGCAGCACCGATCAAAAGGGCTCAGCCCTTTTTGATTTTTCTGTTTTTATATGTTACCAAAGACAATTAAGGATTGGTGAGAAGGGTTAACACCTCTGAAAGTTTACAGGACAAAGACATGGTCAATCGTCTTTTTTCACCCCAGGGAAAGGAATGAAAAACAATTTTACAAGAGTAAAACAATCCCGGCCAGTTAAGAAAAACAAGGACCACGTTTATAGAA
>VZTZ01050855.1:0-10767 GCA_013400955.1 Drymodes brunneopygia
CTCTGGAGCAGAATTCCCAGTCCTACCTCTGAAGCAGAATTCCCAGTCCCACCTCNGGAGCAGAATTCCCAGTCCCACCTCTGGAGCAGAATTCCCAGTCCCACCTCTGGAGCAGAATTCCCAGTCCCACCTCTGGAGCAGAATTCCCAGTCCCACCTCTGGAGCAGAATTCCCAGTCCCACCTCTGGAGCAGAATTCCCAGTCCCACCTCTGGAGCAGAATTCCCAGTCCCACCTCTGGAGCAGAATTCCCAGTCCCACCTCTGGAGCAGAATTCCCAGTCCCACCTCTGGAGCAGAATTCCCACTCCCACCTCTGGAGCAGAATTCCCACTCCCACCTCTGGAGCAGAATGCCCAATCCCACCTCTGGAGCAGAATTCCCAGTCCCACCTCTGGTGCAGAATTCCCAGTCCCACATCTCAGACTGGGTCGAGTTGCTCAGGTCTTGCTCACTCGAACTCTGAGTATTTCTGGGGATGGAGATCCCACACCTCTCACACCTTCTTCAGACTCTCCCAGCCCTTCGTGGCTCTCATGGCAAGAACTTTTCCCTTCCAAATATTTGCAAATCCCCCTGGCTGCAAGCGGTGTCTGCCCAGCACCTCCAAGCAGTGTCTGGCCCTACACTCACCATGGGTTCTCTCAGTGTCCTGAACAACTTCTGGCCAGCAGGAAAAGTGACCATAACCTATCTAACACTGTTTAAGTTACTACCAAGGCAATCACCACACATGTGTGTTATAAAATGAGATATTCACTGATATTTGCACCCAGATGCTGCAAACCATGAGCAAGCTGACATCACCAGATACAGGCACTACCCAGACTGAAAGCTCCTTTCCCTTAAATCAAGTTTTTCAAAAGACTATTTTTAATGCAACAATTCTGTGAAATTAGCTCAGTAAAAAAGTTACTCTGCTGTCGCCCTGGTTTTTGCAGTGTTCTATGTTTTTACTTCTGTAGTAGAATTTCTCATGCATTTTCTATAAACACAGTCCTTGTTTTTGTAACCGGCCAAGATTGTTTTGAACTTCTGGATTGTTTTTCATTCCTTTCTCCTAAGGCAGAGAAAGATGATAGACTGTGTCATTATCCTGTAAAATTGTAGAGGTGGTAACCTCATTGAACAATCCACAATTGTCTTAAGAAAAATATAAAAATAAAAGAATAAAGAAAGGCAGGCCCTCTTTTCTGGTCCTGCCTGGTGTGGTCCTAACCTGCTGCTAAAACGTCTGCGTGTTTCTTTCGTGTTGGACAGTGCAACACTCTGCTTAAATATAACTTTTTTTTTTTGACACAGGAGTACAGAGGTCACACCCAGATCTCTCTAAACATGTGAGTGCTCAAGGGGTAAGAGCAGATACAGGACATAGGAGTATCCACAATAATTGAATGCTGACAAAACCATTTATTATGAACATCAGCTGTATAGACAGACACAGGAACACAGCTTGTGCACTCCTCAGAAGAGGAACTGCGACTGGAACTGTATGAAATAAAACTAAAGCTTCAGAGTTAGGGACCAGACTCACTGCCAGCTTCACTTGAGTGGCTCTCCAGTCCCTTCCATTAATGTGTGCTTTTTTCAGGATATATGTCTTCAGCTAGAGGTCCTTTAGCTTTTTCACTTAACAGATGTATTTCTGTCATTCCAGCCACGTCTTGTTTTGTGTGTGCAGTAATGAGGGGTCATGAGTGCACTATAAAACAGATCCCTCAGGTCAGGAGGCCTCCAACAAAGGCAAATATTGCTAAAGGCAACATCCCCTTAACTGCTAAGTGAGGGGAACTAGGAAAACACCACACTGTCTTCATCAGAATATTTTTGCCCTCAACAGCTGGAACTTTTCAATGGAACTATTACTGGAAGAGAGTGGCACTGTAATGTTTTTATCAGTTTACATGGAGAGCTACTCATAGAAGCCAGGATCAGGCTGTTGTAGGTGTGCTGGCAAGAGATTAGTGGGAGCAGCTGGAATTTGAAAATTACACTCCTGTGGCCAGCTGTTTGAGCCAGACATTTTGGGCTCTTTAGCTGGTCTATGACACATTTACTTCTTTTTGTTTAAGCAAAAAAAGGCTTCTGTCACAATATTGAAAAGTCCCCCTATTATGATAAGGTCTGACAGTTAATTTAATTAAGCAATAACTGGCTTTGATGAATGGCTAAAGCAGTTTATCTTCAGGAATGCTTCATCGCCCTAGAAACAAAAAAGAAAAGAATATTGTCTTTTTTCTGATTCTAGCCAATTAGTTCTCTGGGGAATGAGGCTACCTTGCTGTCTCCTGCAGCATATGCAATTTTCTTAGGAATTTATTTTGTGTTCAGTTCCAATCACCAGGTGTTTTCCAGAGAATTATAAATCAATTATAAATCCAAGCAGCAGTAACAAAAATCATGACTGACCATCTTTCTCAAGTCAGCATCAAGGACTCTCCTATGCCAAGACTGCAGTATTTAACTGTGGTCAAGGTACTGCACTAAATTACTGCTTTGTGCCTGCCATTGCTGAAATTTGACACTTTAGGATCACACTCTTTTGCAAAAAAAACCCTGCAAAAAACCCGTTTTTATAATCTGCTGAAGGTTGCCCAGAATTTTTTGCCTTACCCTCATCAGAGCTCAAGTCTCAAAACCCCTCACACACAAGAGGCAGGAAAAAGGCCAGCAGCTTAATGAGGTGATGTTCCCAGGCTGCCACTGGGATGGACTTCCACAGGAGCTTTTCCAAAGCAAGCCACGCCACTGAGCTCAGTGAGAATCCTCAGGGGGAGCAGACAGAAGGAAAACAGTCCCTGACTCCATTGCTTTGTTCAGCAGTGCTCAATGCAGATTGCTGGATGTGGCAGGAATTTTAGCAGGACAATCCTGAGAGCCCTTGTAAAATGACTGGCTCCTGAGGAATCTCAGCACCCCAAAAAGTTAAAGGAGCAGCCAAAATACCATTAGACAGCAATTGTAGTTCAAGACTGAATCACAAAATAAAAACTTCAGGCTGCACTCATATCACCTTGTGGAGGTGATTAGTTCAGGTATCACAGCAACCAAGATTTAGGCACTCAGCCCTAGCAGGACATTTCAAAGAAATGCTCCAAACAGTCTGGAGCCATCTCCTCACCTCTGGCAGACAATCATTACCCAGTCCCTGCACACAGGGGCTGAGCTCCCTCACTGGATAACGAAGGGGATATTTCTGAAGGGATTGCTCTGCTTTCCTGCACAACAGACACCTTCTTCAAACACCAGCTGGTTCTCACAACTCCTTTACGTGACATAAATCCATTTGTTTATGGCAGGAGGGCTGCTGCCAGTGTTTCAGCACGTGCTGAGGATGCCCAGCATTGGCACTGGTGCCAGTTCTACCAGTGGGGCTGGGAATGGCACACGAAAGCTTTGCTCCCCTCTCAGTTCCCACAGCCCAGGGCACAGGCTGGTGCTGAGATGTTTGAGGAGGGGACCACAATCCACACAGCAGAGCCACTGCAGAAATGTGATCCAGCCCTGCAGGGAAGGACACCTGGTTTTGTCAAGTAACACTCACCCCTGTAAGTAACCTTGGAGGGGAAGGTTTTGCAATGGAAAGACACAAAACCACGTCCAGCACAGATGCAGGAGTAGAATCCTTACGCATTTGTCATGTCTTGAATGCTGACATATCACCTAAGCACCAAGTGGGTGGAAGTTTCCTCCACTGCCTCTCAGGAGCCACTCAAATATGACCCGTGGGAGGTGAATTTGATCCAACTGGCCCAAGTCCAGCTGTGACAGCAGCAGCTTCAGCCACTGCCACTGCAAACATCAAAATCACCTCTTTATTTTACTGCAGGTGTACAAAGATATGTTTATGTCTACCCCTGTTTGGAAAAAGATAAGACCCTCAGCATGAAAAACACAAACAATCCACAAAAAACACCCCGAACAAACATAATAAAACAACAGCCCCCCAAATATGCTCTACTATTTTTTTTAAAAAATCTTTAACTATAAACAAACACCAGTAAGTTTGTTGTGTTTCTGTGATCCTGAGAAGCAATGTCTCTGTTCCAGAGTGTTTTCCCAAGCATCTGTATTGTAAAGATGTTTCCTCTGAATACACACAGAGAGATCAGAAGGGGCTGCTCCAGCATTCCCATGGGAAAGTTTAAACTTGTGAAACAAATGTTTTCATTGGCTGTGCTAAATTGCAGTTTAACTTTTTTTTTTTTTTTTTTTTTAAACCAAGTGCAATTTGCAACCCACATTATTCCTGCTGCTTTGTCAAAAAGATGTGATTCCAAGAGAGTAAAAATGGAATTGCTGCTCAGGGTTTGCAGTTAATGGCTGAGGGACATACAGCAGCATTGTTATTTGTTCACAGATGGATAACTCGAAATGCTAGCAGTGGTTCAGTGTTTAAACAAACAACTTCTAGAAGTAATTGACTGTTCAATCGCTTTTACTTCTGGGTAATATCAACTCTCTCATTTCCAGTTTTTCTGCCTGTCTTCACAGGCCCTGCTGGTACTGGGTTTGTTCTTCCCCTAAGAAGTCCTGAGGCACCTATATCCATTGTCATCAGTCAGATTAATCTTTTTTTTTATGGCTTTCATGGTAACCTACATTATCATATTCAATTATTATCACCATTTGTAAATACCAGTTCTTACTCATGTTTTACTTAGGAAAAAACCCAATATGTTGCTTGAAAAGCCAACCCAATTTTCAGCCCTGTGTCATAAGAAAATTGAAGTGATTGTAAAATCTGCATAATCCTACATCTCTGTTGGCTTTCCATCTTAGTATATCTGAGATGGACTTTTATAAACAATTTGACAGAGGAGCATAGATCACCATTATACTTTTTTCTAATAAACTGAATGAAAATGGAAGCAGCAAAAAAAGATACAAAAAGGGAGCCCCCATCAGTGGAAGTCCCCAAAAAGGAAAGACTGCAATATAAAGTTCTATTTTATTAGACACCAGAGAATCAAAGCACAAAAGGGGCTCTGCAAATACCCCAGCTGTGGGAAAAGCTTCAATTGGAACTTAGATTTTACTGGACATCAGAGAGTCCAGCCATGAAACTCAAATCCATAGGAAACCAATTTTCATTGGTTGCACTCCTCACATGCAAAATGTTAGGAAACAGGTATTTATCAGAGATTTGAGCCCATGTTCATGCCCTCTGCTGTGCACATGCAATTTTCAGTAAATGCAGCCTGCAGGAGATACTGTCTGTCTGCAAGAATAAATCAGGAAACTCTGGCAGCCTTCCTGACTCTTTCACCAGGCTCCAATGTGTGATCTCAGGAAAAAAAATAGAAACATTCCCATGGGTCAGGCTTCCTCTACCCATCTATATTTATGTTTATACAGCACCCTGTGATTCCCAGCCAGAAGGTGCTCTATGAAAGAGAGGAAGTTTGGAAGTGCTGCTAATATTGCTCATTTTCCTGCACACCACACCTGACTCTCTGCTAAAAGGTTGTTATCTCTACAGTAATTTAACTTCTTCAGTTACAGAAGTCCTCTCTCAAATAAAAGCCAAGACAATCATTTCTGAACCACTCTCTCCAGCCCCAGTGAGAGGACCCACCCAATTAAAATGCAATACAGTTTTACAGACTATAAAAGCATAACGAGTCACATAGACATATTTTACTATAAGGGCAGAAAATTATACAAGAGCAAGATTTTTGAAAATAACTGTTTAAAAAAAAAAAAACCCAAAAGGATTTTCAGATTTTTTGTTCTGCTGCTGAGGCAGCTGTCCAAGAGGAACAAATTCTACATCTCAAGAATCACTCAAAGCAAAAGTTTTACCCTGCCAATCAAGGCTTTGAGACTCAAAATTACTGCCATCTCAAAACTCCAAAACAGCAGGTCTTGGCCACCTTAAAACCTCTCTTTGTGCTAAAGACTCTTTTCCTAAAGGCCAGTTTGGAAATCAAAGCGCTCACTTTTCCCCAGGGAGCCAAGATAAAGGAGGCAGGGGGGTCAGTGGATCCCCCAGCACAGGGAGGAGCAGAGCTGCAGCCTGGCCAGGGAAGGACAGCAGGGGACTCCTGTGGTCAGCAGGGCGTGGGCTGCTGGGAGAGGTCATCCCAGGACACACGGACAGCCTGGGCAGAGTGCTGTGTGGGCAGAGGCAGCCCTGCAGCACGGACACACGGACAGCCTGGGCAGAGTGCTCTGTGGGCAGAGGCAGCCCTGCAGCACGGACAGACGGACAGCCTGGGCAGAGTGCTGTGTGGGCAGAGGCAGCCCTGCAGCACGGACACACGGACAGCCTGGGCAGAGTGCTCTGTGGGCAGAGGCAGCCCTGCAGCGAGGACACACGGCTTGCCATGGACAGGCTGTGGCCAAGGACAACACCAGCTCCTCCAGTCAGCTCCCTGCCCCTCAGCAGAGCCCTTGCAGAAAGTGGGAAGGGGCAGGAGGAGAAAAGCAGCCAGCGTGTTCCTCTTTCTCTTCCTCTGTCCTCTCCAGCCCCTCCACTCCCCTATCATCCTAACACCAATTCATGAGCTCCAGCAAAGAAGAAGGCAGGAAATAGGCTGGGAGGCACGTCCACTCCATCTCTCCCTTCTCCAGGCACCGTGTATGGAAGCTCATAATTAACAGGAAGTGTTTCAGTGTTATGACTAGGCCAGAAAAAGCAAGGGTTTACCTAAAGTAACAGTGGCAAAGCCACTATTAATACAGCACATAGTCCTTTAATGAGGTAATCTCTGCACCACCAGAGCCCTTCCCCGGCTGCCCCCAGACTGACGTCTGACCTCAGCAGCCACCAGAGGGGAAAACAAAGAGCCCATGACAACATGGCTAATGCCACACAAACCCCAGTGCTTGTGCTGGGCTTTTATTGACACAGGTTACACCAGGGCTGACTTCCACCCCGGCACCTACAACAACAAACCCAGCACGGCCGAGACACGGCGTGAAAGGCTGTTATCACACACAGAGCCCTGGCACTGAGGAATGGCTTCAGCAGGCCATCAGAATGATCCTTTCTGGCAGTGGTGAGGTGTCTGCCCAGCTCCAGGCTCCTGTTGTCATTGGGGATTGTTGGCCCTTTGGGAATTGCCCATCGTTACCGTGTGAACAAAAGCCACAGGTCTTTCCATCCACCAGGCAAGCGCCCCGTCCACTCTGGCCCTTTGTATAAAACTGATAATTGATGTGCTGAAATGTCCCCAAAGCCCTTGATTATATTTTACTGTGTAGGGCCAGTGGATAATCAGAGGAGAATGCCAGCAAAACCCAAGCAGTCTGCTGAGGCAGCAAGTGCTAATGCAATTTTTTACCACAATATATAAATAACCCCCTAAGTTCCTCTCGTAAGCACATGTGGTAAAAGGAGCATGCAAAGCTTTTATCATGCAACTCTTGTGTTGCTTTAGAATAGTTAATCAAATAAAAGCTTCCAGAGCTCTGACTAATGAAAATCTGCACCCTACATTTGCTTTGGCAGTTGGACACCAATATTATGTTACTAAAGCAGTGGAGCTTTAATACAAAAATGAGTGAGCTGAAGGAACTGTGCTAAGAGAGGAAAGATGAGAGGAACACGAGGGTGTTAAATTCCCACAGCATTATTGGACAGTTCCACTGTTTTGCCCTTCTCTTCAGGAAGGTCTCCAGATCTCTGTATCAATATCTATGTGTAAATAAATGCAGCACAGAAGTGTTTACAAACTAACATTTCATCCCCACCTCATCCAGCTGTGTCTGCCTGTACAGAAGTTGCTGCTTGTGGGATGAAGGAAAACCCTCAGCTGCCTCCCTACATCACACCTGTGCTCTCCATGCTGGGCCTAAATTTTAACATCCATTGTCAATATTCAAACCTCCTTTCTTCATTGAGAAGCTTTATTTATGTTTATTTCAAACACACATCAATATAACTTAATCACACTAACGTCAAATAAAGCTTATCCATTTCTTTTCTCTCACAATTTTAAGGTGATTTTTGAGACCAGGAAAACCAGAAAAAAAAATTCACGAGCAGTTTCTGGAGGCCAAGGGAATTTTTACTTGAATTTCTCTTGCTATCAACATTGATATATTTCTATAATTTTTAAACAAAAGCATCTCATTTAAATCTATTGAGCTGATACAAAACATGTCAGCTGAATTAATCTCAACATTAAAATGCATTCCCCATTGCCATAGAGAAGTTCCAGTTCAGATCCCATTTATGTGAGGCTTTCTGTATCTCCCACAATAAATTCCAGTTGTGGAAGTCTGTGATGAGTTGCACAGGACTAACCATGACATGTTACAAACAAGACTGGTTAAAGGGAAAATGTTATTTTATATCAGGAATAGCCCTCTGGTCAGCTCAGGCTTCAGGAAACAAAGACAGCTTGGATTTCAGGCCTCGGAGGGAAATGTACTGCTTGGAAAAAGCAGATATATTAAGTTGTTTTAAAACTAAATGTTTGCAGTGCATTCAACTAAATTCTAATGGGCACCAAACTGACCTGAAACAATATACTGCAATTTGGGTTTCCTGCTGCGTTTTTGCGAAATTTCAGGCTCTCACATGTAAAAAAAGTAGATTTTGTAGACACTGGATTTTCCACCAGACAATGGCTCTCCTACAGGTCCTGTCAGTAATTGAAATTATTCAATCTTTCAGTGCATACAAGACCCTTTCCCCTCCCTCACTCCTCCTGCCCCCGCTACACACACAAAAAAGGGCCAAACCAGCAAATGGGAAGGGTAAAAGAAATTTAAATTGTGCCAGACACCACCTGGCTTCCTTGGAGTTCTCAGTTCTATTTCCAGGGCCCCCAATAATTTCTTCCTCCAGCTAACTCATTAACAAGCAGACACTGACAATCCCTCATCACATCAGGCTGGGGCTCCAAGGAAATTCGCCAGCCTCAAATCCAGAATCTGTTCTGAATCTGGAAATGCCTCCCTCTTTTATGGACATCTCATAAAGGATATCTCAGCTTAGCTTGAAAAGTGGGGATACCACTGGCCATGAAAGATGAGTGATGAGCTGATCAGGGTCAGTTTGCTGTTAACCTTTGCTTGATGGGAGCTGAGAGAATCTGGCCTTAGCCAGCTCACAGATTGGGAACTAAACTCAGCCCAGCTCATTCAAATGTGTCATATCCCACAGAAACCAGGAACAGGACAGCACACACCTCTAGACTATTAATTATTTCAACTTTTTTTTTGTTTTCATGGGGCATCAGAAGGTCAGACACAGACTGCAGGTGCCAGCTCCTTGTGACAGGACTGTGTTGTTTCAGTGAGCAGCAAAAGAAACTTCTGCTCAGTGTCAGCAGTTTCAGCCCTGACATTAATTAATAAAGGGAACCCAACACCCTCTCCTTGTTTTACAGAATGTGTGTGACAGCAAGTGCTGTATGGTGTTTTTAAAGGAACTGATGCCCTGGGCAAGGTTTTATCTGTGTGCTGGTCACCCACATCATGCAACAGGGATGGGAAGGCTTCAGCACATGGCAGGAAAAGAAGCAGTTTTGGATTTACTGTCAGGTTAAGGTTACTTCCACAGAATAATCAGGTGCTTGGTTCAGCCCTCATGGTACTGAAAATGTCCTACCAGATTTCAGTTATGGCCTCAATAAGACAGGAAAATAAAACATTACATAAGGGGGAATTCAATTCAGAAGGAGGGCATCATCTAATTAAAAAAAAGAAAAAAAAAAGCCACTGTTGTTCAGTGCAAACAGCTCTCTTAGGGATTTAACACAAGACCTTTCCTAGGCCTTCTCCTCTCTTTGTCAGCTTCACCTTGAAGAGGAGCAGTCGTACAAGAGGGACACAACCATCATTCACTGGGCATTCAGAGGTAAAAACCCAGTTTATTAGCAAAATACAAACTTGGAAAGGACACCGTTTTTGTTTTTTTTATTTCCAGATTTTGCCAAAACCAAACAGTTTCCAAGTGAAAGGAAAACACTCCCCTGACAATTCGAGCTTTTCACTGCCTTTGCAAAAATCCTATGGGAGGGCACCTGCCTGGGCCAGAGTGGCTCACACTGACGGCAGGAGGGTGAATTCTCCAAACTCCTTTGCCATCTGGCTGGGAGGTGAGTGAGGTTCTGCAGCTCTGTCCTGCTGCACTTGCCTGGGACAGTGACCAAAGGCACCAGGAGGTGAGTGAGGTTCTGCAGCTCTGTCCTGCTGCACTTGCCTGGGACAGTGACCAAAGGCACCACTGCAGGACAAACTGCCATGAACCTACAGCCAGGAATTTCTGTACAGGGTGAAGGATGAAATTTGCTTTCCATTGCAGCAGAATGAAGCACCTGGGTGGGGAGGGGAACCATCTGCCTTCCATGTGTAATCCCAGGGCTGCAAAGGAGGCTCCAAGATCCTCCCAGTGTGAAGGAGACAGCAGGGTTAGAGATGAGACTGGTGGGAGCAGTTACCATGGCCAGTTCCTACAGAGTGCATTTGCCACCTCATTTTGGTTTAGTTTGTATTCCTCTCTTTCTTAGTGTCCTCTGAATTGACCATCGGTGAGAGCAGATGTGGAATTAGGCAAATAAATCAGAAAAAGAGTTTCCCTCTTCATTTGCAGAATGTATTTTGCATCCAAATGCAAATAATTTTATTTGGTTAAATGGTGATCTAATGCAGCAATTTGGTGCTGTAGTTTTCAAAAAAAACCCCCCAACCAAACAAATAAAAAACCCCAAACAAACCAAAAGCCTAAAATAATTCTGCATTCCTCCTTCAATCTCTAAGTAGAGAGTTTTCTTCGTTCATCACTTAAATATAATAATAATAAAAAAATAATA
>VZTZ01050871.1:308-11263 GCA_013400955.1 Drymodes brunneopygia
GGGCAGGAGCGTAGGTTGGGGGGTTGAAGGGAACAGGGAGGCAGTGGGGCCTGGGGAAAGGTGTGGAGAGAGGGACTGAGACTGGTTTGGGGGTTGAAGGGAACAGGGGGCCAGTGGTGTCTGGGGAAGGGTGAGGAGAGAGGGGCTGAGCCTCTGGTTTTGGGGTTGAAGGGAACAGGGGGTCCGGTGGGACCTGGGGAAGGGTGAGGAGAGAGGGGCTGAGGCTCTGGTTTTGGGGCCTGAGCAGGACTGGGGCTGAGGTTGTGGGGTGCAGGAGAGGGGAATGGGCAGGATCTCGGGTTGTGGGGTCTGGATAGGGGTGAGGGAAGTAGAACAGAGCAGACATAGGGGCAGTGGGGTGGACACTGGGGTGAAAGGAGCAGGACTGGGGCAGCCAGCATAGGCACAGTGTGAGGGTGCTCTGGGCTCTCCTGTTGCTGGGAGAGAAGGGTTTTCCTTGGGAGAGACAGGCCCAGGCTGTGCTGGGACAGGAGAGCAGAGACACCTGAGAGCCTTTTGCAAATGATTCTCCTGCCAGGGGGACAGCTGTGCACCAGAGGTGCTGCAGCGTGGGAAGGGGGCTGTGCTGTGAACATAAATGGTGAAACAGCTCTGCCAGCAGCAGATCCCAGCCAGTGTTGGTTTGTTCTGCCCCTAGAATTACCCCCTGTACATCCGGAGTGTCCCCACGGAGAACGAGCTGAAGTTCCACTACACCGTGCACACCTCCCTGGATGTGGTGGATGAGAAGATCTCAGCCATGGGCAAAGCCCTGGTGGACCAGAGGGAGCTGTACCTGGGACTCCTCTACCCCACTGAAGACTACAAAGTGTATCTTTGTCACGCCTTTGGCCAGGCCATTGTGGGTTTAGTTTAATCACAGAATATCCTGGGCTGGGAGGGACCCACAGGGATCATCCAGTCCAAGCCCAGCCCTGCACAGACACCCCAACAATCCCACCCTGGGCATCCCTGGGAGTGTTGTCCAAAGGCTCCTGGAGCTCTGGCAGCCTTGGGGCTGTGCCCATTCCCTGGGGAGCCTGGGCAGTGTCCAAGGACCCTCTGGGGGAAGAACCTTTCCCTGATCTCCAATCCAAACCTCCCCTGACACAACTCCAGCCATTCCCTGGCTCCTGTCCCTGTCACAGAGAGTTCAGCTCTGTGCCTGCCCTTCATGAGGACGTTCCCTCTTGTTTCCAAAGCTTGTCCCTTTGGGCACATTCCAGCCTGGTTTCGTGGCTGTGCTGTGGGAGAAGCACATCCTTAACCCCTGCCCAGCTATGGCTACGTGACCAACTCCAAGGTGAAGTTTGTCATGGTGGTGGATTCCTCCAACACAGCCCTGAGGGACAACGAGATCCGCAGTGTGAGTGCCCCAAAGCAGAGCCACCTCTGGGTCTGCTCCTTCCAGCCACTCAGGAAGTGCTGAGAAACAAAACAAATCAATGAATTCACCCCCACTCCCTTTTCAGATGTTCAGAAAGCTGCACAATTCCTACACAGACATCATGTGTAACCCTTTCTATAACCCTGGGGACAGGATCCATTCCAGGTGAGTGGGTTGTCCACATGGATCTGTCTCTTTGCCACCTTTCTGGGATTTTCAGGGCACCTCTGATGAAACAGGATCAACCCTGTGGTTGGCCAGTTCAGGTGTGTTTGCTCTAAGTGGAGAAAAAGTTACCTGAAAATAGAGGTAAGCAGTAGTTGGACTTGATGGTCTTAGAGGTCTTTTGAAAATTTAATAATTGACTATTAAAATCTCCTAAGTAGGACAGGTTAAAGAGTAAACAAGTGCCCTTGTCCAGGGTTTATCCTTGGATAGGGACAAACATTCAGCACATGGAATTCCTCATCTGTGAGGGCCAGTGTCCCCCATTGCCATTGTAATCTCACAGGGGGTTTTAATAAATTGGGAGTTTCTATGGCCTTGGCAAGAACAACTTCACAAAGACAAGGCTGCAGCCAGGATAAGACCTGTCCTTCCCTCAGCTTAATTAAAAGTCATAAATCCCTCAAGAGGTTGTGCTGTAAAGAGTAAGACCCCATGTCCAGCTTAGGGAAAGCCAGGCAGGGGCAGGGTGAGAAAGTGATTTTGTTACAAAAGCTCTGCTGTGCAGAATGAGCTGCTTTTCCTTTAATAATCTGTGTTTATTTCCCTCTGCAGGGCTTTTGACACTATGGTGAACTCCATGATGATGCAGGTGTGCTGAATCCTTTCCCACACCCCTGGGAGACATTCCCTGTGTGCAGGAGCCTGCCTGCAGTGCTGTAAATATTCCATTCTGTGTCATAATTTAAATTTATCCTGTGTAAAATAAACCTGGACACACCTGCAAGGTTTGCCTGGAATTGTACTCAAGCAAACCTGAGCACAGCACAGAAACCACTGCTCACACAATCATGGCATGGTTTGGGTGGGAAGGGACATCAGAACCATCTCATTCCAGCCCCTGCCATGGGCAGGGACATCTTCCCCTGTCCCAGGCTGCCCCAAACCCCACTGGAACAAGAGGAGCTCTGAGGATCTTTCCAACCCAAACCATTCCAGGAGGAGCTTCCCTGCCTGGGCTGATTTCTGGGTGACTTCCCTTTGCTGTTGTCACTTTGCCCCTCATCCAAACACACCCCACAGTGATTTCCACCACAGGTACAACAGCTGGAATAAATCCACCCAATCCAGCCCTGGATTAAGCCATCAGGATGGCACAGCTGCCTGGCTCATCCCAAATTAATCTCTATTAGCATCTCCTCCCCTGCAGCTCCCTGCTGTTCTAATTACAGACTCCCAAATCAGCAGCAGGTATTTAAATGGAATAAAGCACAAATTGCACTGGAGAAGGGTCCCAAGCTCCATGACTCTGGGTTCAGCAGAGCAGGAGCACACACACCTCTACTGCAAGCACCTCATCAGTTAAAAACCACATAAAAACAGCTAAAAATAACAGATCTGCCCAGCCCCAGGGGATCCCAGGAGCCTGGAGAAAGCCAGAACTGCACATGAAGTTCACACAGCAGGATCATTTATTTTAAAAATAAGTAACAGTTACAAATACTTTCTCAAACAGAACTTAAGTACATTTTATCAGCAACCACCTGGAAAATCATGGGAGGTTCAAGCCTCTCCCACCATCTCCACAAGGCACAGCTGTGCACTGCTATCCCCAAACATTTGAATCTAAAAATCTTGGCTGTTTTCACTCACACAAGACAGCAGCTCAGTGTTGCTTCTTCCACAAGAGAGTCTAAACACCCCAAAGTAGAGTTTTTTTATTAAAAAATAAGTCTCAAAAATATATAATCCTATCAAACAGAAGCCCTAGAAAAAGCTGGTTTATAGTCTAAGCCTAAGGGGTAGCTCAAATCAAGGTCAGTCTCAGCAGCTCTGAGGACAATATCAACACAACATGAAGAGTTAAGGCCCCAAGTTTTAAAAAAAATCTAGAGATCTTAAAGGGAAAAAAAATCAGTGGGATTTTTAGCCTGGCAATGCCCCTGAGCTGTGAAAAGCTGCTTTAGGAGTCGGTTGCATCTGTTGCATCTGGGTTAGAGGAATCCCAACCAAGGATCCTGAAAGATTAGTGGGAGAATTACATAATAAAACCCATTTCCATACAGAACTTCCCCCAGGAATGCTGCCTGCTGGGGTTCCCAGCCTGCCTCTTGTAACACAAAGCTTTTCCTTTAAAAACACGTGGCTTCAGAGCTCATGAACACAAAATCAGCAGGAAAGGGAAGAGCCAGGAACCTCCTTTTCTTCCTGGTACCCAGCTCCTGTGGTGCTCTTTGGTGCTGAGCCTCCAGCAGGGCTCACACCATCCCCAAATGTGACTCCAGAGCAGGAATGGTGATGGGAATAAAGAGGGAAGACCAGACCAAATTTGCACCAGTGAAGGTGATTTTGTAACGTTGCTACTGCAAGAAATAAAGTCAAATGAGGAGCTGGCAGCACCTGTGACCCCTGGAGCTTGGAATAAAAGCAGGAGGGAGGGAAGAGGAGGTTGCTGACATCCAAAATAAAAAAAGAGGAAGGGTTTTGTGACACCCAGGTCTTGTTTAACTACCACAGAGACACAGAGGCTTCCAGAGAAACAAGGGATGCTTTTTCCCTGTCCTGGATGTACAAATGCAGTGAGCTAAAAACCAGACCCAAACCACATCAGGCTTCCCAAGAGGAACTCACAAGGCTGGCAAAGGAAAAGCTCCCCAAGCAATCAAGATCTGGAGCTGCAACCCAAAACTTTCTCCATTGATTTGGGACAGAAAACAGTCTTTAGGATCCTAGGAGAAGGCAGCATCCAGCTGCTGTAAGGAAGAGCCAAGGGAGGTTCATGGCCAAGCAGTGGCATGGAGGGAATCAAGCCAGCCAGCAGCCAAACCAAACCCTCCAGGGCAGCCCTTTTCCATGGGATAAGGAGATCAGATGGTCTGGGAGAGCTCTTCCCAAGACAGCATTCTCTGGAATGAGCCTCTTCTCTGTGCAAACACCTTCCCCTGGGCAGAGCTGAGGTGGGATGAGCTCTCCTGGGATGGAGCAGACCCCATCTTCCCCTCCTGCAGCCCAGCACGGGGCTCACCAGTAATCCTCACAGCCAGGCAGATGGCATTTTTAAAATTAATCTGGTTTTTGGCTTGGCTAGGCATATTTTTAAATCTCTGCAATCGCGTCTCCTTGTTTCAGTCCCGTTGGCATCACCAGGCAAGTTCAGTCTTCTCTAGTATGGAAAATACCAAGGCAGCAGCCTTGCCCGACCCCTAAAGAGGAACAAAACCAACATCCTGAAGCACAGGAGCATCATTCCCTGCTCCAGAGACATCATTCCCTGCTCTAGAGCCATCATCCCCTGCTCCTTCACCCTTCCAAGGGCTGGCATCCCCCCCTCTGCACAGCTCCCAAAAGCAGGGAGTCCCAAAGCCAGGCACAGCTCTGGGACTAGTGAGGCTGGGAGCACAATGCCCACCCACCATTCCCTGAATTCCTGAAGGGACAGGGGCACAACTCCACATTTCCAGATGCTCCTTCCTGCCAGACCCCCCTCCACCCTCCCAGCCATGCCAGGACATGGAGCACAGCTGGAGCAAGGGGCAGGGCACCCCATCCCGGGGCCATCCTGCTGCACACCTGAGGACCCCCCCATGGCCAGTGACTCACCTGTAGGTCCTCCCTCGCACCCTGGGGTGCTGCCCATAGTAGCCTCCCCAGCGGCCCAGCCCTCCCCGGGCGTGGAAGCAGCCCCGGTAGCCCCCACGGTCGGTGCTGCTGATGCCAGGCATGTTGGTCCTCTTGGGCAGCACCTGCAAGGTGGGGAAGGGCTGGGATTCAGCACAGCCCCAGGCAGCCAGGGCTGGGAAGGGAGGGAGCAGCCCCCCAGGGATCCCCCCCAGCTCTCACCTTGATGACACGGCCCCTGAACACGCTCTCGTCCAGCTCCACCGCAGCCTTCACGGAGCTCTGCTCCTCGAACTCGATGTAGGCATAGCTGTGAGGCAGCAGTGTGAGCAGAGCCCCAGGGACACCCCAGAGACCCCCCACCCTTCCCTGCACACGGCACTGACCCTTTGGGGTGGCCCGAGAACTTGTCACAGAGGATGGTGACACGGTTGATCTGCCCACAGCTGTTGAAGTGAGACTCCAGCTCTTCTGCTGTGCCCCCGTAATCCACCTGCAAGGACAGCCCCGACCTCGAGGGTGTGGGATCCACATCCCACCTGGGAGGCAAAGGGCCCAGCTGGCCCCAGTCACACCCCCCCAGCACAGCTCAGCCTCTCCTGAGGGCCAGGGGACCCTCCCAGCTGAGTGCTCCCACCTGGAAACACAAATCCAAGTGACAGCCTGCCCTGTTTAGAGGGAATGAATGATACCACACACCCCTCGCAGCTTCCAGGAGGTTTTTGGGGAGCTGATATTTGCAACAGATGAGCTGCAAGTGGGAGATGCTGAGCCACATTCCCAGGCAGGGCTGGGCAGAGGAGAAACACTTGGGACACTGGGAAACACTGGGAACAAGCAGGCTTTGGTGGGGGGCAGATGGGCCCCATGGCAGGGGTTTGGGACACACACCCAGCTGGGCACAGAGCAGCAGGGAGGGCTCTGCTCTGGGCTCCCACTTACGTTGCCCACGTAGATGGAACGTTGGTCAGCCTCCATCTTCTCCTGGGTTGTCAGTGGGAAGAGAGCTGTGGAGAGGAGGGATTTGTCATGGACAGAGGAACAGCTGGCTGTTCCCAGCACAGCCAGCCCTGAGCTGACACACTGCAAAGCTCCTCAGAGCCCTGGTCACATCCAGGTGTATCCCAATCCCCCTTCCCCCTTTTCTCTTCACAGTGACTCCTCTACTGGGGCTGTTGGTGCTAAACTCAATCAAACTCAACTGAATTAAATGCAATTAAATTCATTTACTACATCTCAGCCCACACAGGTAGGAGGTAAGAGCTGACAGAATCTGCATTAGCACCACACCAGACCTGGGACTCCCCTCATGTGTCCCAGGTGCCCAGAGAGGCACAGCCAAACACTGTGGCTCCAACTGTCACCCTGTGTCCTCCAGCTGGAGAGGGACAACAGCACCCAGGGACAGCCCATACCTGCTTCTGAGCTCATGAACAGGTGATTCTCAGCTTCCAGCTGCAGCTCCTTCAGCCTCTCATCCTCCTTCTCTATCTCCCGCAGTTTGGCTTTGATGGCCTCCAGCTCCTGAATCCCAAACCGAGAGTTGCACGAGCAGCACACCGAGCAGGGACACCCCGGGTGCAAAAAGTTCCCATTTCCTTTGGGCACCAGGGAAAACTGGCTCCCCATCCAGGCAGGCACTCACCGGATCCTGAACATCCGTGTCCTCTGCGCTGTTCCCCTCCGGGGGGCTCGGATCCGAGCTCTCATCTGCTGCCTTACACACGGCTGCCACCTCCGACACGTCCCAGGACTCCGCCTCCGCTTGCAGGGGCGGTGGGTCCTGCCACCAGATCTCTGAAGTGTCCAGGAACAGAGGACTGGGCGGGATAAGAGGCAAAAAGGCAATGAACCAACAGCCATTTAACGTATCGGCTACAGCACAACCTCAGCCGGGCAAAGGCTTGCAGGGTGTGCCCAGCAGAAGGATGAACAAGTGACATTAATGCAGCTTGTTCTCTGTGCAGCAAAACCCCAGAACCGTAAAGTGCAACCGAAAGGTCTCCAGTTCGTACTGGGTCAACTTCCAGCTCACGGGGGCCGCAGAGCGGACCTGGAAGCGGCTGCGCTAAAACGGAAAAAACCCCCACGGGCACACGGCGGGCGGGTAGGGAAGGCAAAGAGCAAGCAGGACACTGCCACCAGCAGAGCTGACAGAGCAGCCCGCAGCTCTGCCTCCCGCAGCGAAGGCAGAGCCGCACCCTCCCAACCCCGGAGGGGCTCAGGGCGGGACACGCCCTCCCACCCAGAGGAGAACGAGCTCTCCCCACCCGGGAGCGAGAAGCCGGCTGCGCTGCAGGCCGGTGAGCCGCGGCGGCTGTGTCCGAGCAGTGTCCGGGCCCTGTCCGAGCCCCGTGGGAGCGGAGGCCCCGCAGCCCCGCACCCCGAGCCCCGCACGCACCTGGCCCGGNGGTTCGAGACCCGGCAGAGACGTTCAGGTGGTGCTGACACGGGTGGGCAGGGCCCCCTCCGCCCCTCCCGGTGCACCGACCCCCCGCTGGTGCTGCTGGGGGCTGCAGCCAGCGGGCAGCCTAGCGGCAGCAGGGGGGACACGCCAACGGTGCAGCAGCAGCAGGTGGGACACATCCCTTTAAGTGCCCACACCTGAGTTTCCCCCGCTATAGACACCCCTGCTTTGTAGTGAGCGGCCCCAGGGCTGTAATGACCCCCTCCCACCATGCGGGGTTTGGGGGTACAGAGTGCAAAGCGCTGCCAGGAGTGGGGGACGAGAGCACCCAGCACAAGCCCAGGCTACAGAGCCTCTGGTTGATATTAAATTGTCTTTATTACACAGATACAGAGTTAAGAACAGACATAACCTGAATCATAAAGTTTACATCTTTCACAGGTCAAACATACAGTACACTTAGAGAAAGCGGGGAACAGCAAGGGGGGGACAGCATGCCGAAGGAAAGTCCTACACGTCATCTCTCTGGGCTGGCCCCGCACCCCACGCCTGGCCCTGGCGGGGGGCTCTGGTTTCCAGCCCCTCAGGGTCCCCCGTGTCCCCGTCCCGGGGCTGGCAGGGCGACAAGGGCAGGGCTCAGCCCCGCACGGGACCGGGGAAGCGGTGCTGCCGCAGCCGGGAGGGAGCGGGGACACGGGCACCACCTCCCTCCCGGAGCCGTGGCGTTCGGTGACACCGGAGGAGCCCCCAGGGCTGCCACCGCAGGGGGGACACCCCATCACAGTGCCCGGGACCTGGGAACACAGTGGCACCTTGTCCCCAGCCTCAGACCCACTGGGATCCAGAGGGGCACCCCGAGGAGAAGGGGGGACCCCAGCAGCCCCCGGAGGAGGAGGAGGAGGAAGAGGAGGAGGAGGAGGAGATGCTGCAGGGGGAGTTTGGGGGTCTCTGGCAGTGATGCAGGAGCGGCCAGGCCGGTGTGGGACCCCCCTCCAGCCTCGCCGGGATGTGGCACTTTGGTTTCAGCGGGGATTTGGGGCTGGGAGCGGGAGGAGGGGGCTGGAGAGGGGGCTCCGGTGCCGGGGCTGGCATCAGAGAGTCGCGTCCCTCCTGCCACCTCCCCGGCTTGGTGCCACAGCCAGCACCCGGCTCTCCCTCCCCACGGCCGCGGGGACCTGGGACGCGCTGTCCCCGTGTCCCCAGCGCCGTCCCCCTGTCCCAGCCGCGATGGGAGCAGGAAACCCGGGGGCTGTGGGCAGCCATGGGGACCTGATGCGGCACCCCGTGTCCCCACGCTGTCCCACAGCCCCGGGCACGCTGTGCCAGCACCACGCTGCTCATCCCCTGCCATCTCCCAGGTGCCACAAAGGCAACCAAAGGGGCACAGCGGGTGGCACGCATCCCTCGGCCTCCCACACACCCCAACAGCACCATTTTGGGGCAAACCCTCAGGGAAGCACCCACAGCACCACCACAGCATCGCTCCGGCCCCGCGGCCGCTCCGTCCTCCCCGCAGCACGGATTNATTTAAAGCTGTCGTTCTGGTTTGGCCGCCCGTCACCGCCGTCCCCTCCCTCCCTCCCTCCCTCCGTCGGCTTTTGGTTTCAATGCGAGGTTCTGTAGGGTAGTTTTATTCTTATTTAAATTTAAAAAAGGGAAAAAAATGGAAAAGAAAAAAAAGAAAAAAAGATAAAAAAGAGGAAAAAAATCTGCCTAACTCCCAAAAAGCAAACCAGCAGGGAGAGGAAAGGAGAGCAGCCCCTGTGGAAGTGCTCTCGCCCGCGGTTTCCCGGCGAGGTGGAGGTAGAGAGGCAGAGCCCCGGCAGGAGCGGGGCCGGGGGAACGCGGGGACACGGAGGGGACACGGAGGGGACACGGCGGGAGGGAGGGGACGGGCCGGACACCCGGGCGAGCAGGGGCATCTGCAATACTCTTATATATTACCTCTTCTCAGGAAACGTAAGAAAAATAGACAATATTACATATGTCACACCATAAATAAAGTGAACAGTCACGGGAGGGGCACCCGGCGAAGCTCCCAGGGTTGGGGGGCACAGAAACCACCCAGGGGCTGCACCGAGGTCTTGGGGGGCACAGAAACCTCCCCGGGGCTCAGCCAAAACCTTGGGGTGCACAGAACCTTCCCAGGAGGATGCACCAAGATTTTGGGGTGCACAAAACTCATCCAAGGTAATGCACCAAGGTTTTGGGATGCACAGAACCCTCCCAGGGGATGCCCCAAGGCCTTGGGGTGCACAAAACTCTCCAAAGGGATGCACCAAGATTTTGGGAGGCACAGACCCCTCCTAAGGGATGCCTCAAGATTTTGGGCTGCACAGAACCCTCCTAAGGGATGCCCCAAGGTTTTGGGATGCACAGAACCTTCCCAGGAGGATGCACCAAGATTTTGGGATGCACAGAACCCTCCTAAGGGATGCCCCAAGGTTTTGGGATGCACAGAACCCTCCCAGGGGATGCCCCAAGGCCTTGGGGTGCACAGAACTCTCCCAGGGGATACCCCAAGATTTTGGGATGCACAGAACCCTCCTAAGGGATGCCCCAAGGCCTTGGGGGTGCACAGAACCCTCAGCAGGGCTCGGTGCCGGTGGCACAGGGCAGGTGATATCACCCTCAGGGTGTCCCAAGCTCTGCTGTGGCCCAGCCCAGCCCTGAGCCCTTCCCTCCTCTCTTCCTCCCCTACGGAAAACACACAGGATGGGTTTTGCAAATGCGGAAAAACTACAGCTCCTCTGGATGCCAGGCCTCGCTCCGGCCAGCGCCACAGCCCCACGCTTCCCCTCCCCCTCACTCTTTATTTGGCAAAAGTCTCTTATTATTATCACTATCATCATCATTATTATTATTCATTTTTGGACCTCTGCAGACACTATTTACATTCACATTAGCGCACAGCACCGCTGCCTCCGCTCGGAGCCGCCGGACTTTCCGTATTGCACTTCCGTCCTCGGCGCCGCTCCAGCGAGGCGACAATCCCAAATAATCCACATCGTCCTTGGCCAGGAAGGAGGCAGCGTTCCTTTTCCTTTCCTTTTTTCCTTTTCCTCTTAAAAATCCTCCTTTGCGAGGCAAATCCAGCGCGGGGTGTGGGAGCAGCCTGGCAGTGAAGGGATGGGGGGGGAAGGGGGAGTCCCCCGACGGCTTCAGGGAGGGAGAAACCCAAAATCCGTCATTTAATTTCCTTTTTTTTTTTTTTTATTTTTTTTTTTTATTTTTTTTTTTTTTTTTAATTGCAAATCGTAATCAGTCTTTGCAGAGTAAATTCTTGGAAATCCCTTCACACCTCTCAGCATTGCCTGAGGAGGGGACACTGCATATCTTGAAAAGTAGATCTGTATGCTCTAGATTATGGCATATAAT
>VZTZ01050871.1:11680-29065 GCA_013400955.1 Drymodes brunneopygia
AAAAAAAAAAGGTAAAAAGAAAAAAAAAATAGGAAGAGAGAGATGAAGAAAAGAAGTTTCTTTCCTCCTCCAAGTGAGGCCCTCGGCAGCACCGACGTGGGATGGGATCGAGCTGGTCTCTCCCCACAGCACTGCGTGGTGAGGCTGGAGCCAAATCCCTCATCCAGAGAGCAAAAAAAAAGGGAAAAAAAAAAAANTAGACTGTGCACTCCATCATCCCAAACTATGCACCACGGTCCTGGATCACATGCATCATCCCAGAGTGTTCACATCCATCCCAGTCTGTGCACTTCCATCCCAGACCATGCACTGCCTCATCCCAGACCATGCACTGCCTCATCCAATCTGTGCACATCCATCCCAGACCATGCACTGCCTCATCCCAATCTGTGNACTTAAAGCCCAGTTTTGAGGATCCGTGAGGATTAGTTGTGAGAGCTAGAGAGGTCGTTTCGGAGGTCACACGAGTCAGGTAGCTGAGGAAATTGCAGTCCGTGGCTCTGGCAGCCCTCGGGCTCAGCGGGACGCGCTGTCCAGCGGCGCCGGCGTGGCCGGAGTGCCGGCGCGGGACGCGGCNTCTGTGCACATCCATCCCAGGCTGTATTTTCATACCAGACCAGGCACACCCATTCTGGACTGTTCTCCCCTATCCTGAACCAGGTCCCCCTAATCCCAGACCGTACAACCCAACCCTGGACCATGCACAACATCTGAGACTGCATCCACATCCAGGACCATGCACCTCATCATGGACCACACTCTTCATCCTGGACTGTGCACTCCATCCCAGTGCTCCCCAATCCTGGATCATCCTCCCTTCTCCTGGACTATGCACCTCCATGAAGGACCATGCATCCCATTCAGGACCATGCACCCCATCACTGCCCACACCCCGCATCCCCATCTTGGTGCGACAATTCTCCTCCCATCCCACGGTGCTGCCGCAGGCCCCCATTCCCACCCTCGCACGCAGGTGCTGCAACCTCGATTGCAAGAGGGGCAGGTCCCACACACCAGCACTGCCACCCCTGCAGGGTCCCCACCTCGCTCGAGTCCTCCTGCTGGTTGATGACAGTGAGGGCATCCTCGGACGCCTGGCGCTTGGCCTCGGCCAGGGCCCGCTCCATCTTGGCGCGCTCCGTGGTGATCAGCTCGTGGGCTTTCCTCTCGGCGTCCGACACGGCCTTCTGCAGCTCCGACATGGCCTGGCGCTTCACCTCGTTCACGGCTTCTTCTGGAAGGCAGCAGCCGAGCGTGGCCGGGGTGTTCCAGCACCTCAGCATCCCCCCCTTCCCGCAAAACCACCCCAAATTCCTCCAGCGCCGCAGGCATCCCGATGAGGGGAGCTGTGGCAGAGCTCGGCGCTCTGCCGGGGGTTGGTGCCCACCCCACACTCACCAGCCTTCCTCCAGATCTCCTCGGGCATGTACCCGGAGAGCGGCCGCGGCGCAAAGTCCCGGTGAGCGTCTGCCAAGGAGAGAGGGGACGCCCTTAGGAGGCGCCATCCCCTCGGAACACGGCCGCCGGCAGCGCCGGACCCCCGGGAGAAAACGGCGCGGGCATCCCGGAGACGGGCGCAGCCCCCGCCCGCAGCCCGCGGCCCCGGGGGTCAGTACCTAACTGGGGAGCCTCGGAGGCGGCAGAGGAGGAGTTGTGGGGGCGTGCGGAAGGGGGGCTGCCTTTCTTCATGTCCTCGGCGTCGCTGTAGCGCCGGATCCAGTGGTTGAGCTCCTCGCGATCGGCCTCCTGGCACCGCCGCAGCACCGTCAGCGACCGCCGCGTCTTCTCCACCATGTCCATGATGCAGTTCAGCAGCTGCAGGGCAACAGCAGGGATGGGGAGGGGGCTCTGCCGCAGGCACCGGCGGGGCTGGGCAGGGGGATTCGGGCTGTGCCAGCTCCAGGGTGCTGCACTGGCTGCGGAAGCAGGGGATGGTCGGGAGAAAAGCCCCGTGAGGGAGCCGGTGGGGATGGAGGGCAGAGTGGAGGGACACACACACACACACAGGATGGGGCAGGGACACTACGTACGTTGTTGAGGTGTTTCCATTCCTCCGCCCACTCGCGGTCCGTGAGCCGGTGGTCGATCACCTCCTCCTGCCGTGTCCCGTGCACGGCTGCAAGGCAAGAGCGGAGCGGGGTCAGCCCCTCTGCAGGACCCCTCTCCCTTCATCAGGGAGGTCCCAGCCCCGCTCCCCGCCGTGCACGGGGACAGCAGGGCTCACCGGCGGGCCGCTGGCGCTCACGGAGCTCCCGGGGGTCGGGGTGGCGGTAGGTGTCCCGGTAGTGGTGTGCCATGGCCATGTCCTCCAGGCGGTAGTGCTGGGGCAGGGCGGGGCCGGCAGGGGGGTGCCCCAGCCCGTTCGGGGGGTGGCTCAGCCCGTTGCTGGGGCTGTAGCGCTGCGCGGGGCTCATGGTGCACGGCCGCTTGCTGAGGTGCTCGGGGTGCAGGGGGTCTCGGTCCAAACCGTTCTCTTTGGTCCTGGCCGGAGGAGAGGAGGTTGGTCCTCGCTGGACCCCCAGGAACAACCTCCCCTTTTCCAGGGATGTGTCCCTGAAAAACCCCGCACGCCCCTCCCCGGCCGGCACCTGTCTGGCGTCCTCCTCTTGCCGCTCTCGCCCACCTCCAGGAGCAGCTCGGAGGAGTCGATGGGTGAGGAGGCGTTGGCGTCCAGCAGCAGCTGCTCGTGCTGGGCCAGGTACTGGGCCGGGGTCTGCTTGGCCATGCGGGCGCAGTGCAGCAGCTCCCGCTGCAGCAGCGGCAGGTTGGCCTGCAGGGGAGGGTGACACTCCAGTCCATGGCCCCACAGCCCCCCTAGAGCAACCCGGCTGTGCCCCCAGCTCCCCACGGGCAGGGGGTGTGAGGGGGTGCCTTCCCTTTGGGGTCCTGCTCCCCTTCCCCAGGGAATGGCCTTGGGATGCCAGCAGTGTGCCCAGGGGCTGGCCGGGCTTTTGGGGGACACACGTGTGGCACCCTGCAGGGTTCAGACACAGCTTCAACAGAGCCCTCCTGCATCCTGTCAGGGGCTGCAGAGCATCATCCCCTGGGCCAGATCAGCCACCTCGGCCACCCTGTCCCCACAACTGTTCCCTGGGGGCTGCACCTCTGGGACCCCCAGCTCGTGTGGCACCCATGGCTGTGAGGATCAGCTGTGAACTGCCCTGCCACCCACCCACCGTGTCCCCCCACGGGGCTGCAGCCCCGGGAGCAGCAGGAATTGAGCAGCAGAACCCCCTTTTGCCCAGCGCTCTGGCTGCCAGCCCTGGATTTCGCCTGAGGCAGCTGAACGCAGCCAAATCCCATCTGTGGGACACGTTAGCGCCCGAGCCGGAGTTGCAGTTGCGGTGAGCAGGGCCGGACCCTCCCTCCCCTTCCCTTCCCTTCCCCGGCCGAGGCAAATAGAGCAGTCCCACAAAAACAGCAAGTCCCCAGTCTGGGAAGCAGGCCGAGCCCGGCTGGTTGCAGTAAGGATAATGAGAAACATCTGGAGCGGGCGGTGGGAACAGCTGGGAGCGGGGTGCCAGGGCGGCCGGCGCGGCCGCCGCGCTCTTGGCACTGGGACAGCGGGGATGGATCCCAGCCTGCCTGGAGCCACAGGGCCACCAGTGCCTGCCAGGCCTGGGGGTTCACCTTTCCCTGCTCCCATGGATCCCAAAAACTCTGCAAAAAATTGGGCAGGAGGGGAGGGGGCTCTGCTGTCCTGTCCAGCTCAGCTTGGAGCAAACCACTCTGGCAGATTCCTGTAATGAGCACAGACCTCCACTTATGGAGCCCTGCTCTGGGGGAGCTGGGATGCAGAGGTGGAAAAGGGGCTATTTTTGCACTTTTTAGTTATTCCTTTGCTAACGAGGGACAGGGGACACCGGGCTCGAACATCTGTTGGCAGTGCCAGTGCTGCCAGGCGTGCCAGCGCTGGGCAAATCCCTCCGGAGCGGGGTGACACTGCAGAGTCAGCACGAAATTAAAAAGGCAAATATAAAAGAAAAATGAGGGAATTTTTAATGAATTGCAAATGGCAACCAGCTGGGCTGACCCTTCGCTTTATTGCAACCAGCCCGGCCCTGTGTGACTCCACACGTGTGGGGGCACATGGGCAGACCCACGGGCAGCTGCCAGCCCCAAAGCCACCCCCAAATGCCCTGTGCTGCAGCGCTGCCACCAATACTGCCACGCCCAGGCTGGGGACCCACCTTGAGGAAGGGGATGACGAAGGGTCGCAGCGGGAAGTTGGTGGCCTCTTGGAGCTTGGAGTGAAACTCCTCGATGGTGAGGGTGGAGTTCTGTGGGGACAACCCAGGCTCAGCACCCCTGGCACAGCCCCCCGCACCCCTGGGGGACACTTGGCTGTTCCTCCCCCATTCCTGCTCCTCTGCCACGCTCACAGGAAAACCACCCTCAAGACAAAACCGTGCTCAAGGCTTCGCTGGCGATGCCAACAGCCCAACCCTGCACCAGCTGTGCAGATCCCGGGAGATGCTGGGTAAACAACCCCCTTTTCTCCAGGGTTTGGATCAATCTAGGCCCCTCTTTCCCTTTTAGCAGCATCTCCATCCCCAACAGAGAACACAGGACCCTCAGATGGGGGTGGCCCCACGGACGTACCACGAGCCCCAGGACGAGGGTGCGCACCCGCTCCCCGATCTCGGGGGAGATGTCGTTGCCAAACTGCTGCAGGGTGGTGAGGAAGCGCTTGAGCTTGGAGAGCTGGCGGGCACCGCAGGCCGGGGGGAGCTGGTGGGTGGACAGGGAGGCGCTGGAGGAGGTGGCCGGCCCGTTGCTGAACCCGTTGGGGGTGGACGGAGCCCCATTGATGGCGGTCGGAGAGTGGCTGCTCCCGTTCATCACTGGGGAGACAGGGAACGGGAGGTCAGGGAGGGTGGCTGTGCCCTGGCACCCTGGGGACAAGGCTGGGATGGCAGGACCGGAGTGTCCTGCTGGGTAACGCAGGGCTGGCACCCCCTGCAAGGCTTCAGGATGCTGCTGCATCCCTGGGGCCACATCCTGGACTGGTGCCGGTGCTGTGGGGGTTGTGGGGAGGGAGGGGATGCAGAGCATCCCCCAGTGTGGTGAGAGCCTGACCCAGCTCCTCAACAGCCAAGGCAGCCAAGGGCAGGGGCTCCGTCCTGTCCCTCTGGGAGCTGCTCAGTGTTCCCAGAGAGAATCCATGAGCCATCTGCCATGAGCCCAGCCTGGTGTGCAGCACGCTGTCACCTCTGTCCCCACTGCCCGCTCAGGAAGGACAGGAGCTGCCTGAACACCCCACACCGGGAGACCCACGGGGGATATTTTGGGGTACCAACCACCAGCGTGGCAGAGCCCTCTCTCCTGCATCAGCCCCACATGAGCGCAGGGACCCGCTCCCAGCCAGTGCGGGTGACAACATGGGTCACCCATGTCCCAGTCACAAAGGTGAAAACATGCATCACCCATGTTCCAAGTGTCCAGGTGACAACAAGTATCACCCACCTCCTGACCATGTGGGTGACAATACGCGTCACCCATGTCCTGACCACACAAGTGACAACATGCGTCACTCATGTCCCAAGCACGTGGGTGAAAACGAGCATCACCCATGTCCCGACCATGCGGGTGACAACATGCGTTACTCATGTCCCAAGTGTCCAGGTGACTACAGACATCACCCATGTCCCGACCACACAGGTGACAACACACGCCACCCATGTCCCAACCATGCAGATGACAGCATGTGTCAGCCATGTCCCGACCACACAGGTGACAACATGCATGACCCATGTCCCAACCGCCCAGGTGACAACATGGGTTACTCATGTCCTGACCACGCAAGTGACAACACACGTCACCCACGTCCCAAGCGTGCAGATGACAACAAGCATCACCCATGTCCTGATCATGCGGGTGACAACATGGGTCACCCATGTCCTGACCATGCAAGTGACAACACGCATCACCTGTGTCCCAAGTGCAAGGGTGACAACACGCATCATCCACGTCCCGATCACATGGGTGACAACACGTGTCTCCCATGTCTCGACCGTGCAGGTGACAACACGTGTCACCCATGTCCCAAGTGCGAGGGTCACAACACGCATCACCCATGTCCTGACCATGCAGGTGACAACACGCATCACCCATGTCCCAAGCGCACGGGTGACAATGCGTCACCCACATCCTGACCACATGGGTGACAACATATATGACCCATGTCCTGACCGAGCAGGTGACAACACGCATCACCCATGTGCCAAGTGTGAGGGTCACAACACGCGTCACCCATGTCCCAAGCGCACGGGTGACAATGCGTCACCCACATCCTGACCATGTGAGTGACAACATACATCACCCAAGTCCTGACTGAGCAGGTGACAACGTGCATCACCCGTGTCCCAACCATGTGGGTGACAACATGTGTCACCCATGTCCTGACCATGCAAGTGACAACACGCATCACCTGTGTCCCAAGTGCAAGGGTGACAACACGCATCATCCACGTCCCGATCACATGGGTGACAACACGTGTCTCCCATGTCTCGACCGTGCAGGTGACAACACGTGTCACCCATGTCCCAAGTGCGCGGGTGACAATATGTGTCACCCACATCCTGACCACGTGGGTGACAACATATATCACCCATGTCCTGACCGAGCAGGTGACAACACGCATCACCCATGTGCCAAGTGTGAGGGTCACAACACGCGTCACCCATGTCCCAAGCGCACGGGTGACAATGCGTCACCCACATCCTGACCATGTGAGTGACAACATACATCACCCAAGTCCTGACTGAGCAGGTGACAACGTGCATCACCCGTGTCCCAACCATGTGGGTGACAACACATGTTACCCATGTCCTGACCATGCAGATGACAACATGCAACACCCATGTCCCAAGTGCGAGGGTGACAACGTGTCACCCACATCCTGATCACACGGGTGACAACACGCATCACCCGTGCCCCAACCGCGCAGGTGACAACATGCGTCACCCGTGTCCCAAGCACCCAGGTGACAACCCATGTCACCCACGCCCCCATGGCACATCGCCCCGCGGTCCCAGCACCGCGCCCGTCCCCGCGGGGCTGGCACTGACCTGGGGGTGCCGTGCTGCCCCTCCAGCCCTGCCTGCTCTGGGGACTCCCGCTCGCTCTGGGCCAGGCAGCGCCCGCCGCCCGCTCAAGAGGAGCCGAAAATAACCCGGCGGCCACAACTGCTTTTATTCCCGCGACAGGTGCGCTCCTAAGTTGGACACCACACGTGTCCCCGGGCCGGGCTGGGGCTGGGGGTTCCCATCCCCGGGGCAGGGCGAGGGGCTGGCTGCGGGGAGCACCCCCAGGGGCGGCGGCTGCACTCGGCTCTCTCATGAGAGCGGGTGTTTCATTTTACTTACAAAGACAGACCATCGACCATTTCAAGCAACCATGAAAACGGCCGCGAGGCAGAAACGTCGGAGGGCCAGCGTCTCGATCTGCAAGCAAAATAAAACACGCTATGATGAGAGAGCAGAGGGGGCAGCTCTCGGCCAGGGGGGGGCCCTGCACGGGACGTTCCTCACCGTGGGCACGCGTGCCATGGGGCAAAGCTGCCCGACCCACCAGGGACCTGGGTCCCTGAGTGCCACCACAGCCACAGGGAAGATTCAAGGGTTGGATGCTTGGCACATTCAAGGGATGGGTGCTCGGCTGCCTGGCACAGTCCCCACATTTTGGGGGACCAAATGAAGTCCCCCAAGGCCAAGAACAACCGAAATGCCATGCTGTCCATGCCAAGCTGCTCCACGGCCCCAGCCTTGTGTCCCTCTCTGTGCCAAGCTGCACACCTGGCCCTTCATCCCAGACCCAGCCACACCTGGGCTGCCACATCAGACCCAGACCCAAACCCCCTCTGAGAACAGCCAAACACGAGCTGATTTCTAGAGACTCTGTCCAGGAGCGCTGCTGGGGGGCTGCAGGTGTCAGGGGATGGATCTCAGGGGTCATTTTAGGGTTTTTTTCTTTCCCCACTGGGGTTTTTCTAAGCAAGAAACAGCCAGGAGCAAAACCCTTGCACACGCACGTGCCCAGGAAAAGTCTCAGCGGAACTGGAGCAGCCACTGACAGTGGCCACTGCCACTCCTGCCAGGGGGACCAGCCTTGTCCCCCTGTGGGATCTTCTGGATCCCACCCTGCATGTGCCTTGTCCATCCCTGTGCCAGGACGGTGACAAAAGCACAGTGACCAATCCCTGGTGCAAACCCTGCGGGTGTGCAATGAGCCCACGAGCCTCTGGTGCAGCCACCACCCCGGGTGGCTGTCCCCAGTTCCACTACAGCGACTGGGACTCCCACCTGGAGTCCCCTGATGCCACCACGCCATAGCCTGGGCAGGACAAGGAGGTGCCAGCCACTGTGGCTGGCCACGACACCGCCCTGCCACCACTGGGTGTCACCTGCAGAGGGACAGATGTGTCCCCACACACATGGGACACACCACGGGGCCATCTCCAAACCACAGGAATTCCCCCAACCCCCACCATCCTCCAACCACGCGCTGCTCCATGCCAGCATTTGGCGACCGGGCGCCAGGAGAGCAGGATGTCCCTGTCCCCAGGGACCCCACAAGGCACTGCTGGCCTTGGGCAGTGCCACGGTGCTCCCCACAGGAACATGCACAAGCCATGCACCCACGCAGCTCATCCAGCCCGAGGACAGGTGATGTCACGCCACGTCACCGCCAGCACCGCGCCGGGCTCCGAGGACGCTCGGGTGCCGCGCGTGGGGTGGGGGTGAGGGGAGCCCCAGGCTGGCAGCCCGTGCCCAGCGCGGTACTCACTGGTGCTGGGCGTGAAGGACGGGTGGCGCGTGGCTCCCTGCGTGGCGGCCGGCGGTGGCGGGGGCATGCTGGGCGGCGTGGAGCGGGCCTGAGTCTTCACGTCGGCCGGCGAGTCGGGCATGGTGGCGGCCGGAGACTCCGCGTTATCTGCGGGAAGAGGGCACGGCGTGGTCAGCAGGGTGTGCCAAGCAGGGCCACGATCCCATGGCAAACAGGGGGGCAGGGGCAGAGGGGACACTTGGGGACATCGGGCGGGCCTGGGCATCTCTGCTCCCACTGCAGGATGGCAGAGCACAGGCAATGGGGACAGTGCCTGGTGTCCTGTGTGCCACAGGGTGCTGGGGAGGGGGATGGACCTGCTGTTCATCTGTCCTGTGCAGGGACACAGAGTGCTGGCACCGCTCTGCCCCTGCAGTGCCAGCCCTGCCCCAGTCTGTCACATCAGTGCTGTCACAGCACAGCTCCCTCCTGACATATCCTGGGAGTTCCCACTGCCCACTGACCCCTCACCATCCCCGGCAGCACCACCCAGGGCTGGCACAGCCCCAGGCAGGGATCGTGGGATCATTCCAGCCTGTGTTTTGTGGCAGTGGCTACAGCAGGACCCACACATCCACCGGTGACTGTCCCTCCCCAGCCCTGAGTGACCCTGGGAGGCACCAGATCCTGCAAGCCAGGGAGCACAGAGCTCCTGGCCATCACCATCACCCCAGCGGGCATCACTGCCTCCCTCGCACCCCCCTGCACTCCCAACCCCAAATAACTCTGGCAGTGCATTCCCAGGGGAGCGTGCCAGCCCCATCCCCTCTGGCCAGCCGGGTCTGGGCCCTGTGGCTGCCATGCCGGCGGTGACAGGTGGCCACAAGTGCTGGCAGCTGTGGGGATCTGTCACCGTGCCTGCACTGTCACCAGCTCCGGCCAAAGATGGAAGCAGCCACGGCCACCCCCAGCCATGGGACCCCAGCAAGGTCCCCTCCAGCCTGGCTGATAACCACTAATCCAATATTCATCCTTAATCCAGGGCACCTGTGGGGAGATTATTTGAACCCGGGCACAGCACATTGGCCAGGCTAAATAAAAGCAGGGCCTCATCCCCACAGAGATGCTGTCAGGGTTGTGCACACGGAGCACCAGGGGATGGTGGCAGAAGCCAAAATCTCAGCTGGTCACACAGGATCCTTCTGGGTGGCTCCAGCACCATGGATGTCCCTCTCTGTCCACGGCTCACTGGAATGCTGCAGCTTCCTGGATGTGCAGCTTCCCATTCCTTGCTCCCTTCTCCCTCCCCAGCCACAGGAGAAATCCCGAGACCACGCAGCTTCCCTCTCCCCAAAACCTCAGTTTCCCTACAGGGCCAGCCAGAATAAACGGTTTGTTTTAAAGAACACCTTTTATTTTCCTTTTCATGAAAATGTCCATCTCTGGGCAAAGCTTCTCCACATCACTCAGCAGAGCAGGATCCAGCTCTGATGGCAGAGGATGAGCCGTGAGTGTGCAGAGTGTGACCCTGTGAGGGGTCACAGCTGCAGCACCTTCATCCCACATGATCCCTGCCTGCATCCCTGGCACCTTCCCTGTCTTTGTCACACCCCTGGCAGCATCCTTGCCTGCATCCCTGGAGTGGTCCCTTCCTGCATCCCCATCCCTGCCTGCATCCCTGGCAGCATCCTTGCCTGCATCCCTCCCTGCCTGCATCCCTGGAGTGGTCCCTTCCTGCATCCCCATCCCTGCCTGCATCCCTGGAATGGTCCTTGCCTGCATCCCTGGAGTGGTCCCTGCCTGCATCCCTGGAATGGTCCTTGCCTGCATCCCTGGAGTGGTCCCTGCCTGCATCCCTGGACAGTCCCTGCCTGCATCCCTGGCAGCATCCTTGCCTGCATCCCTGGAGTGGTCCTTGTCTGCATCCCCATCCCTGCCTGCATCCCCATCCCAGCTCCAGTCCCCCTCACTGCCCTGACTCCATGCACATCCCCACACCAAGGGGAAAACATGGATCCATTCATCCTGGCACTGACGTGGCTTTTCCACAGCTTCCCATCAGCAGGAAAATTTCCATGAAGCTGAGCAAGCACTCAGGGAAATGGGGCCTGGTTCTGGTTTTTCTTGTGTTTTCCTTTTTTTCTCTAAGTTTTAAACTTTCCCCGAGGTGTTTGCAACCCAAACATGGCCAGGCAGGCACAGGAATGGTCCCAAATCCAATGGGATAAAGAACTTGGAATGCCCAGAGGACCCAACCACAGCTGTGCCACCAACCCAGGTCCTTTGCAGGATGGAATGAGGGCAAAGGAGGTTTTGGGATGGGGCAAAATGCAGCCTCCCCTCCAAACAGCAGTTCCCCAGCACAACTCCAACTCCACTGGAATTATTTTTCCCTCTATTTTTTTCTCTCTTTGGGGTAATTTGTCCCAGCCGCTCAGGGCCGTGTCTGTTTTCCTCCATCTGGTTTCCATTAGGTCTGTGCAGCCCAGATGAATAAGTAATAATATAAAAATAAAAGGATTAGTATTTTCTCCTGGGCTGGCGGGAGCGGCTGTTCCCCACCCTGCCTCCCGGGGCCGGCGGATGCCGGACCCCCGCACACCCCCGTGTGACCCCGAGCCCTCCATTTGTCACACCGCAGGGTTTAACCCCCCGGGCAGGGTCCCCGCCGGGGTGGCACTGTCGCATGGCCAAGCATTCCAGCGGGCACACGGCATCCTGCGGCCTGGAGCCGGAGGGGCAGGAGCAGAGCCGGAGGGATGGGGCTGGCAGCCATCCCAGCCTGGCATTCGCTGGTTCCCACAGCCCCAGGGAGCCCATCCAGAGCCCGGGGTTCTGCCTCCTCCCTGGGCAACAAGTGGGATGTGCCAGCTCCGGGATGAGCTCCGGGATGAGCTTTCTTCCGCTGCTCTGCTCTGCATCCCCCAGGGATGGGCACGGAGCAGGCACGGAGCTGCCCTGGATGTGGCCGCCGCAAAGCTCCGGCTCCCTGCAGGCAAAGCTTCCCGGGCGAAGAAGGGGTTAAAGGGAATTCAGCGCCCAGCATCCTTCATGCTCTCCAAATGGCCACAAATGAAATCCAGATGCTGGAGGCGACGTCTCCCCAAGCCAGGCTGCCTCCGAAACAAAGGCAGGGAAGCATTCCTGCTCCTCAGCTGCCGCAGCCAGCGGGGCCAAGAACAACTCCCCGATAAGATGGCAGGGCCGGAGCTGTCCCAGCTGGAGCAGGTTTGGAAGCGTGCGGTGCCTGAGGCCGGGCAGCAGCGACAGCCACGTGCACCAGCCCGGCAGAGCTGGTGGGAGCTCACGGCACCATCAGCTCCCTCCTCCCCTGCTCCCATCCCGATCCCCTCTCTGGGATCAGCTCCCTCCTCCCCTGCACCCATCCCGATCCCCTCTCTGGGATCAGCTCCCTCCTCCCCTGCACCCATCCCGATCCCCTCCTTGGGGCCATGGTGACAATGGGGAAAGGTGACAAAGGACAGCTTGGAGCTCATCCCCAGCTGCACTTGGAGCGGGAGGAAGCAGGAGTGCAGCTGTGGGATGTTGAAGGTGGGTTGGGGTGGGATATTGGGAAGGATTTCTTCCCTGTGAGGGTGAGCAGGCCCTGGCACAGGGTGCCCAGAGAAGCTGTGGCTGCCCCTGGATCCCTGGCAGTGCCCAAGGCCAGGCTGGACAGAGCTTGGAGCAGCCTGGGACAGTGGAAGGTGTCCCCATTTCGGCCATAGCAGTGGAATGAGATGAGCTTCAAGGTCCCTCTCAAACCAAACCATCCCACAATTCCATGATGATGCTGGAGGGATGCTGCCCACCCATCACCAGGGTGTCCCAGATGCTCATTTTGGGGAGCCAGCCTAGCAGGGAGCGATCCACACCCCAGCACTCATCAGCACTAATGAAACCCTTTAAAAGTAAATCCAATTAATTAAACTCTGCACATTTTGTAAAGGAGCACAGATTCAGCCACCTCCCGCCCCAGGGAGCCCCTGTAAGTCATTCCCACCTTTCCCATGGACATCCTGAGACAGGTCCCGTGCCCCTGGTCCAGCTGGGACCTCCCCTCAGCCCAATTCCAGGGTAAAGCCGATTTTCCCATGCTCAGGTTCACCCTAATTTCCTTTGCTTTCTGATAACTCTGCCTGCACCCACACCACGGGCGAGGCTCTCACTCAGCTCCAGGCCACCAACTCCCAAGCCCCCGGTCCCCCTCCACCTCCCCCGGCGTGGCAGTGACAGCTCAGCTCCACACGGGACAGCAGCACCCGCAGCCAGGCTCTCCCCGCACCCCAAGCCCCAAAATCCCACTTTTCAAGCCCAAAACCATCCACCCAAGGACCTAAACCAGCTGGCTCGGTGCCACCAAGGCAGTGCCAGCAGCTCCCGCTCGCCCCGAGCTGGTGTGGCCGGGGGTGGGGGATGGGTTTGATTTTTCCTCGAAACAACAACAAAAAAAAAGCCAAAAAAAAAGCGCCCTCTCTGTTTTACAAGCCTTCATTTGCTATTGTTTATGTAAACAGGTAAATTGTTTCGTATCTCAATTAAAAACATCTGCCACATAAATGAATACCAATTAACTCATCCTGTTTTTAATTACTCTGTTAATTACACACAGGCAGCAAAAAGGATGGCAGGGGAATAGGGAAAGCATGCTTACACCCCCCCTTCCCACCTTGCTCTTGGCAAGGATCCGAAATGTGCCCAGATAATGATGGATTAAGGTGAAAAGCGTGGCTCGTGGCCAGCTCCGGCTTCCTCCCGGGGCGCCTCGCAGGGGGATTTCCCGGGACCCTCTGGAGAGGTTTTGGAAAGCCCAAACCCCGCGGGATGCGCCAAGGCCGCCTGTGTCACCCCCCGCGCCGGGCGGCGCAGCCCCGCGGGCACTCCCGGTGCCAGCCCCGCGCTCGCTCTCAAAACCCATCCCCGGCAGAGATGAGAGAAACTTTGGGATGGCGAGAGGACCGAGAGCATCCCCGTGTTGCCCCCGGGAGCCCTCCTGGCACCGAGGGGTGACCCCTCGGCGCGGGCAGGGCTGGGCGGGGTGGGTGCCATCCCTGCCGAGGGACCCCGGGCGCCGCCGGCCCCCCCCCAGCCCCGGCTGCGGGAAGCTTTCCAAGCGAGCAGATGGGGCAGGGGAGCGGCGGCAGGAGGAGGAGGAGGAGAGCAGAAAAGGCTATTTTCTCACGCTACATATTTTACAAGTCGAACATTTTGTGCATTTCAGCCCTGCCTGTAAAAGCATCTCGGGCTCAGCCCCGGGACTCGACGGCGGAGCCTGTGAGTCAACAGCGGCTGGCGGCGACGTGGCTGCTGGCGGGGGGGACGGGCTGGGAGGAGGGGTCCCCATGCACAGGGGCAGTTTGGGGGGTCCCCCTGACTTTGGCCAGCAGCACCAATCCAAGGCACAGGATCTGCTGCGGTGTCGTGCCCGCTGCCGCCGTCGGATTCATCCCACAGGGAGGTGGGCGCGCACACACACACACCCTGCTGCTCCCCAGCTGCCTTACACTCCTGGAAATTAAATATCCTGGCTAAACACCAGGAGTAAACAGTGCCGCGGGCAGCCCGGAACACCTGGAGAGGAGCAGGCTTGGGGCTGACCCTACCGGAGCTGCCCCCATCCAGGAAACACCCACGCCTGGGCTGCACCATCCCCCAAAGCACCCCCAAAATCAGCCCCACGCCCCAATCGGGGATTTCTGCGGCCATGGGCACGGGGATGCTCATGCCCAGAGGTGGCCTTGATGGCTGGAGCAGGGACAAGTGGCACACGCAGGGGATTCGGGGCATCACCCTGGAGGCAGAGAGTGGCTGGAGAAGGGAAAGCTCCCCCTGCACACCCCGGCTCCGGCGGGGAGCTCCCGGCGCGGTCCCTGCAGCGTGGGAACGCCGAGGCGCCGCCGGTTCCCCAGGGACCCCGTGCCAGGTCCTGTCCCCCGGGCGCCAGGCGGGTACCGGCTCCGAGGGGGTGCCGGATCCGGCCGTGCTCTCCCACAGCCTCCGGGCTGCTGCCTCACCGGCTCTTTGTCTATTTTTGAACCCCGGGCTCCATTTCAAGGCGATTTTGCCCATGTGAAATTGAATCAAAGAGCACAGGAAAAAAAAATATATTAATGAGAATTTTGCAAAATAAACAGGAAATCCCTTGGATTTTTTTCCTGGAGCCACTGGTCAGCATCTTCCGAAGGAAAGCTGGGGGTTTGTCAAGGTGGGGTTCCCCCCTGGGGAGCCTGAGCACAGTGGGAGGGACGGCAGAAAACAGCTTCAGGAAATCTAAAAATAACCCCAAAGCGGGCAGTGGCACTAAGGCCAGGGCACCCGGGGCAGCGGGATGCCCTCTGTGCCACCAGCCTGTTCTTGCCTCTGGCTGGCAAGGATTGATCCCGGCTTGGGGACTCCCCATCCTGCCGGGCAGCTCAATCCATCTCCCGCGGGAGATCCAGCTTGGAAAGCCCAGGTCAGGCTGCAGCGTCCGACCTGCAGCACCGACCACATCCAATCCCCCGGCCCCCGCAGCGGCGATTAGACCCGGCTTAACCCGCGGGCTGTCCCTGCTCCCTCCCGGCCCCGTTCGCAGCACCCGGCCCCGGTCTGCCCCAAACCCTGTGCTCACTGTGACCCTGCCGGTCTGGCCGGGGGTTGAAGAGGGTCAGTGCTGATGTGGGGGGATTTGTGCGTCCCCCCAGGAGGGACCCAGCTCCTGCCCCATTGCCAGCGCTCCCTGGCAGCCCTGCACTTCCTGCGTGACCCGCTGCCAGTCCACTGACTCCCGCTAAGAGGTACAATAACAGATATTTATGGGGTGCCTCCCCTCTCCGGTGGTCCCACAGCACCCAGACACCTTCCCGAGGAGGCTGCAGGACAGGGGACCGTGCACAAGCACGGGCAGAGCCAAAGTGTCCCCAGACATCAGCAGGGATTCACGGCAGCGAGCGGAGCCCAGATCCCATTTCCAGCACAGCCGCGGGATCCACAAAGCCGGGATCCTGCCCGGGGCTTTCCACGCGTGCAAACACCCACGGCTCAGCGGCACAATTCCGGGAAGGGGCGAGGGCAGAGTCTGACCCCCGTGGGACCTGCCGGAGCCCCCTCCTGCCGCCATCAGCCCACCCCTGAAGCGGGGCTGAGCACCAGAATATTTTTCCATCCTGCAGCTTGGAAGTTCCCGATGTAAGAGGCAAATCCCGCACCCACGCGAGGCCTCCCCGCTGCCCAAACACGGCACCCACCCCACGCCAGCACCCGGAGCCACGGGAGAACAGCCTCTCCCCCGGCGCGTCCTGGCTTTTACCCCCCTACAAACCAACATCTGCACTCGGGTTTTCCGAACAAAACACACCCAACATCTGTCTGCTCCCGGGTAAAACCTCACCTGCCAGCATGGGAGGCAGCCGGCAGGGAAAACCCCCTTGGCACAGCCAAGTTCACCTCCGCTCGCCTCCCCAGCCACGGAATTTCTCCGTGTGGAAACTCCCGGCACGGGGACCTGCCTCACAAAGCTCCGAGGATCCGAGGGCCCACCCCAGGCTGCAGCTCAGCTCCGTGGGGCTCCTCACCCGAGGACCGTGGCTGTCAGCATCCTCCCCGGCTGCTGCTCCGTGTTTGCCGCGGGATTTCGGGATGGTTCCCCCATTTCTCCATGCCCTGAACCACAGCAGAGCTCACCCCACCGCGGCGCCGAGCAGGCGGATGTTTGCAGAGTGTCTTCAAGTCGCTCGACAAAGGAGCAGGGAATTAATATTCCTTTTAATTAAAGGCAGAAAAAAAATCTCTTTGTTCCTGAACAGAGAGAAAACAACAGAGGGAAGAGCTCAAAAGCTCTTCCTAAGCTGGAGACGAGACCATCGCTTGGAATCAAAGACACTGTCAACGCACACGTGACCTCGAATTAAAAAAACAAAATGAAACCCAGCAGCGGCAGTGGCTCCTCTCCGACAGCGAAGGAAAGTTGCAAAGTTTTTCTTGGCTAATAGAGGGAAAAAAAAGAATTCCAAGAAAAGGTGTGTTTAACTAGAGAAACGCTCTGCGGTATCCGAAGGCACCATCCAGCGGCGAGGGAATGATGGGAAGAGCGGGCTGTGCTCCGGCTCAGCGTCGCGGAGGAGCCACGGAGGAGCGCGGGGCCAGCCCCACTCCATCGCTCCGCCGGCAGCGTTTCCTTGGCAAAGCCGGGCTGCCCGGCTAAACGTAATTCCGAAGGGAAGGGGCAGGCGGTGATGAATGGCAGCGCTGGAGCCTCCCGAGCCAGCCCTCCTTCCCGAATCCACATCCAAACAAACATCCCCCGGCACACGCGAGGACTCCGCGAGCGCTCCCAACACAGCCCCGTGTCCTCACCGCGGACCCGCGTCCTCGCACATAAACACAGAGCGAAGGGAGCTGCAACTTCCCAAAGCAGCCCTGGGGTTCCTCCCGCAAACTCTCCCGAGCGGGTCAGCTCCTGCTCGCCACCAAACACGGCTCCAGCTCCGAACCCACGGCGGCCGGAGCGGGATGCGGAGCAGGCGGGCAGAGAGGAGGGATGCGGGGATGACAAAGGGTTGGACTGCTGGGCAGGAATCGGGAGCCACAACCGGGGGGAGGGGGTCTGCTGGGGGGTGGGCACAAACTCGCGTGGGTTCC
>VZTZ01050873.1:0-11673 GCA_013400955.1 Drymodes brunneopygia
ACGCGGATGCAGAGCCTGCAGCCGGAGCCTGCCGCTCGCTACCGGAACGTGCTGGAGGCCCTGTGGCGCATCGCCCGCACCGAGGGCGTCTGGCGGCCCATGCGGGGCCTGAACATCACGGCCACCGGCGCCGGGCCGGCGCACGCCCTCTACTTCGCCTGCTACGAAAAGTTAAAAAAGACGCTGAGCGACGTTATCCACGCGGGGGGCAATAGCCATGTGGCCAACGGTACCGGCCCCGCCACGCCGGGGTGGGAGCGGGGTGGGAGCGGCAGGTCTGGCGGTAGGGAGGCCCGGTCCCGCCGTGGGGTCGGGGTGCCGTGGATGTGCTAAAGCCCTGTGCTCTCTCCAGCCATGAGCCAGCCGCACGGTGCCGGGCACGGGGAAGCACCGCTCCGCGCCTGCCAGAGCTGCTGCCAGGTATCTGGCCTGAAGCAGGTTAGTGGCCCTGGCTCGGAAGGATGCTGGTGGACAGGAGCTGCCTGCAGACAAGCTGGGACTGGCCGTGGCTCCGTGGGTTGGCAGTGTCAGAGCTCACCCCAGGAGTGCCACGTGGTTTCGGAGCCCGTCTCACCATGGTGCCCGTTACTCAAGGAGCCGCCACAGTAGGGGGAGCATGGGGCTGAGGGGAGAGCAGGGCACGTTCCGTCCTTGGCAGGCACACAGCGGAGTGCCAGCAGGCTTCTCCGTGGGACATGGGGACACTCACCATCCTAAGGCCTCCCTGCCAGCTGCTGGCATTGGCCTGTCTCCCAAGGAGTGGGCACAAATGAGTCCTGGTCACCCCATGGGACTCTCCAGCTTGTCACAATCTTCTCCCTTTCTTTCTCGATCTCACTCTGGGTGGGAACCCCTGACGACCAGCCTGCCTTTTGGAAGGGACATGGAGGCCGCCTTCAGATCTCACCTTTTTCAGGGGCTTCCTCCTGTGCCTTGGCCAGGGACTTGGGGCTGTGGTGGAGTCCCAGGGTCCCTCACCTTTCCCCCCCTCACATGTGGCAGTTCTTGTTTTGCAGGTGCGGCCGGGTGTGTAGCAACATTGCTCCACGATGCAGCCATGAACCCTGCTGAAGGTAACGATGGTCCTGGCCTGCTGGGGAGGGGAGAACCAGGGTCTGCCCGAGCCTCTTGGCTCCCCTTTTGTAGCACAAAGAGGTGACTGCGGGGGCTCTTTGGGGTCCCGTGGCTCCAGTTAGGGACCCTGGTGGCTGCCTGTTATGGACAGGGTAGGTAGAAGAGATTAACTCAGGAGCACAGTAAACCACAGTTTAGGTGGAGCTGGGAGAGCATGGGCCTTTCAATCCAGGAGTTTGGCTGGGGACTGTTACCTGGAGCAGGAGAGAAGGCAAAAGAGGTGTGATTGGCACTGCTGAAGTCATTCTAAGTGTGTGGAAGCTGGGCATTGCTGTGGTGAGATCTAGGGAAGAGGTGGTACAGTTGTGGGCTTGTATCAAGAGGAAAGTTAACAGAGTGGAGAAGTGGGGAGAAGGGAGATCTTGTGAAATGCCTGGAAGGTGCTGATTTTGATGAGCCTGGTATACATCAAAAAGCATAGAGAGTTAGTAATTTTACTAAGTCCATGAAAGTGGTGGGAGAAGGAGAAGCAATGGGGAAAGGCCAGTCATGAAGGTATTTTTCCCTCTTAAAACTGGAGGGCTTGTGGTAGTGCAGGTTCCAGCTGATCTGGGCCCAGCACAGCTCCTGCTTCCCCAAGGAGCAGGCAGCTGCCACACTGTTGTCATTTCTTCCCTGGAGCTTCTCTTGTCATGAGTGTAGTAGTTCAGCATCACATCATTTTTAGCTCCTTATTGAAACAGGGGGAGGTAGAACAGTGGCAGACTGAGCTCTGGGCTCCCTTGTCCCACTCTTGGATGTGTTAGGGGGGTTTGGCATCTGAATCTTGCCCCAGAGTGGCTGCATTTTGGCAGTGATTGCTAACAGCTACTGGCTAGGGGGCTCTGCAATAAGCTGTGGTTATTCTGGGCTGCAGTGGGGGTGGCAGGGGAGGGACAGTCTTACCCAGATCATGAGCTGTCAGGGAAGTAAGAGACTGGATGCAGGGAGGTTTCTTCTGACTGAGTGATAGCTCTGCAGCTGTGGATGGGGAAACATCAGTTGCTTGGGAGCAAGGGTGGATCTGGACTGTAAGCAATGGGATATCAGGATATTCCCTGGGGCTGTGGCATGTGAGCAGCTTCACAATGGTGATGTCTGTGTGACAGTGATGCCTCAGCAGATTTAAATGGCTGGTGTCCTGGCTGGAGACGTAGGGGCACTGCTGGTTCGAGCTGCCTCTCTTCAGCTGTTAGGCCAGTGTGACCAGACTCCAAGCATTTGGAGGAAGCCTGACTTTGTGTTTACCCTTCTCTCTCCTCTTCCCCTCCATGCCTGGGTCCTGGCTGCTGCTGCTGCCTGTCCAAAGTGGTGAAGCAGAGGATGCAGATGTACAACTCGCCTTACCAGCGTGTGATGGACTGTGTACGGGCCGTGTGGCGCAACGAAGGGGCTGGAGCTTTCTACCGCAGCTATACCACCCAGCTCACCATGAACATCCCCTTCCAAGCCATTCACTTCATGACCTATGAGTTCTTGCAAGAGCAGCTCAACCCCCACAGACAGTACAACCCAGGCTCCCACGTGGTCTCCGGAGCCTGTGCGGGGGCTGTCGCTGCTGCTGCCACTACGCCTTTGGACGTTTGCAAAACACTGCTCAACACCCAGGAGTCCCTGGCCTTGAGCTCCAACATCAGCGGACACATCACAGGCATGGCTAATGCCTTCAGGACGGTGTACCAGGTGGGCGGTGTGACTGCCTACTTCCGAGGGGTCCAGGCGAGGGTCATTTTTCAGATGCCCTCAACGGCGATTGCCTGGTCCGTGTACGAGTTCTTCAAATACATCCTTACCAAGCGCCAGGAGGAGCGTCGGGCTGGGAAGTGATCCAGAGCCAAACGCTGTTCCAGAGCTGCCTCACATCCCCTCCTGGTTTGTCTCCTGACCCCTCTCCCTCTTGGTTTGGTTTGTGTTGAAGAGAGGGGGCAGCGAAGCCCTTTGGGGTTTAGCAATGCTGTTTTTTGCCTGTGGCTGTCACAGCTCTGCTCAGGCTGCACAGCTTGTTCTCTCCCGGGGTCCTCTGAGATGTCCCAGTGGGAGCTGCAGCCCACGTCACATCCCCTGGCACTTTGGTGGAGCTGTGCTCCTGTCTTCCCTTAACCACAGCATCTCACACAAAACTCGCCCCTCCTCAGAGGGGAAGGTGAATGTCCTGCCCTGCCCCCCACAGGGCCAAGCTGAGCTCGCAGTTGCCAAGGAGGGGGTGACAGCGGGATGCTGGGGGCTCTGTCTGGCTTTTGGCTGAAGCAAAGTGTAAGCCTTGGCCGTTGTCTCGTAGCACGCACACGTGATGCTGACTGCCCCGGTGGTGGTGGTGGGCGAGGGGAGGATGGCACTTGAGGAGGGAGCCTGTAGGTTTGTTCTTGTTCCTGCTCTTGACACCTCCAATAAAAACAGTTCTGCTCTATCCTCATGTCCCATTCTTACTCCAGCATGGCCCAGCTCCCAGCACTGTGCAGTTCTGACTGACTGGTGCTGAGCTTTTGATGGATGCCAGAGCAGGGAGGGAAGAGTGGTCTCGGGGTGATGGTGGGAGAGGGGGGCCTGTCTGGCCCAGTCACCCTGGCAGCATGCAGGGATGAGGGTACCCCCATCCCCTTGGGCTCATGGTCCATCACCTGCTGCTGGTGTGGGCTGTGACCCTGCAGGAGAAGCTGAGGTTTATGTTCCTTGGCCAGGTAGTCCCACACCTTAGTCTGACATCGAGTCCTCAAGATGCTTCCAGTGGAGGTGTTGGCAGGAGGGGTGGTTGTATGTCAGAAACAGCACAGGAATTTGATGCTAAGTAAAGCTGGAAGGCTTTGTGCACCTCTTACAGATTTGGGGCTCAGCAGAGCTTTTACCCCATAAGTTTGAGTGATTAGACTAGTTTGATACTTGATGAGCATCTTAAAATCACTTCAAGTGCTAATATCTTCTCCAATTTAGTGGTATTTAGTAGAATAACTTCTTTTCAACTTGTTGTTAGTTGTCTTGATACCAGTTTATTTTAGGGTCCCACCCAACTATGGAGCTGTGAGCTGAGCACTAAAGTACTGCCTCATTGTGCTGACTTGCCCAGAGCAGATCTCTGGGCTTCTTGAACAAGGTGCTCATGGGTGATGCCTGACTCTCCCAGTGTGTTCAGGTGTGGCACGTGTCCCACAGAGCCATGCCCAAAATAATTCCCTGGAGGAAGTGCAATCACAGCTGTGGTATGTGCTGCTGGTGGGTATCTGGGTCAGATCGGGGCTGCTCCAGAGGATCTGCTGGCCTGATCTGCACAGAAGACTGCTGGAGTGGGCTATGATGAGGACAGAGGGGTTTTCCCGTGACTGGAAAAGCTTCTGGGTGAGCAAGGGGGATGTTCTGCCCTCGGTGGCTTTGGGCTCCAGCATGGTGGGAGGGCAGAGACTCCGGCACTGCAGCACTGTGTGCTTGACACCCTGCCCAAGCCCCAGCCCAGCCCTGCATCCACCCTTCCCTCATGCATCTCTCCTGCCCTGGTCCCTGGAAGTGCTGAGGGAAGCTGAATGACCACCTGTGGAACTTCTGATGGCTGCCTGGCAGGTCTGGATGTCCCTGGCCCAAAGCAGCCACAGCCACCACTCTGCAGCCTAGGTCCACCTGGTTGTATGCTGTGCCCATCCTCTGCTCCCTGGCATGGGCTGCAGGCTCCTGGTCCCTGCTTTTTCTGCACAAGCAGGATGAGAAACTCCTTAAAGACACAAAAGCCTCTGGAGGTCAGAAAATGGAAGTCTTCCCACTATTTCAGGAGCTGGGGCTTTAAGAAAGAGTATTGCACGATTTGGCAGCCCTGTGGCTTCTCCACCCAAGAGGGAGAAGCAGAGATGGCTGGGAGAGACCAGGGCAGGATTAGACTGGAGGGCAGGGCACTAGCCAGGAGTTTGCAGAAGATGGGTACAACTGGGCTCTGCCAGGATGGGTCTCTGCCCAGGAGCTGAAAGCTGTTGGCAGCAGAGCTGCAGCTTTGCCTTTAGCCCTCACCACGCACTGGGGCAATGGCAAACCCCATGGAGGAAAAGGCATAAACAAACTGGGGCTGGGGGAAGATTCACACTATTAAATCCATCAGCTGCTGGAAGAAACTCCATAAATGTCAGTGGGTGAAGGCATGATTGAAAGTGTCTCTAGGATGTTTTCCAGGAATAACTACCCACAGAAGTGCTGGGGGAGGGAGTGGAACCCCGAGGAACAGGGAGATGGTAAGTCAGCACAGCCCAGAAATGCTGCTGTGTGAGCAATTGGCCTAAAGCGTTCCCCTGGCAGGGGCACAGCCTTTCTGCTCTCCAGGCACTTTGCCAGCTTACCCAGCAGCAGCTGGGTGTTGCCCAGTGCAGGCAGCAGCAACCCTGCAGGGAATGGCACTGCCTCTTCTGGGTTTGGCACTGCAGGGACAGTAGAGCTGCCATGGGGATTCCCAGATATCCCTTGGGCCAGGCCACAATGGGCAGGAAAAATGTCATCCTGCTGCCATCTCTGAGCTGAATGGCTGTCACAAACCAAGGGCTGGCCGTGGCAGTGTGCTGCTGCTCCCAGCTCTGCCAGGGTGGGGGTGTTCCCTTCCCAGACAGACTGGTTCCTCTGGCACCTTTGGCATGATGAGATGCCCAGAGGCAATGGAGTTATTGGCTGGTTCAGCTCTGGCCACTGCCTTTCCAAGGTCTGATAATGCCTCTCAGTATGGCCACGCTGCTCATGGCCTCCCAGGTATTTGGCTGTGCTTCAAGTGACATCTCCTCCTACAGCCTCTTCTGAGTAAAGAGACTATTTTTGGCTTTCCAGCAAGGAAGCAATGCTCAGCCCAGCAGAGTTTTGGAGACAATCCCTTTTCCTTTCACCTCCCTGCAGGATCCCCAGCCACATCCAGCACAGGCAGGGATTTGCTGCCTTGCCTTCCTGTGTCCAACTGCCCCTCGAGCCCTGTCCTGGTGTGTTCTGAGCCCTGCAGCCCCTGAGCAGGCAGAGCTGGGAAGCACCACTGTCCTGGCCCTGCTCCAGGTGACAGGTCTGGGGCTGTGCAGCTGTGCTATGGCACCAGCCCAAACTATTTCAGGCAGCCTGAGGTTGCTGTGCCAGGAGCAGCTCAGGAGCCCCCAGCTGCCTTCCTGGGTAACTGGAGATGACTGCATCCCTGCAGGTTAAGGGCAGAGCTGGGGAGAGGGAAGCTGGGGGCTGAGGGTTCGTCTTACTCAGAGAAAGAAGGGGAGATCTCTCCAGTGTCTGTCCCGTACTTTCAGCTGGGGCCAGTGGGCTCCTGAGCTGCTCGTGCCTTCATGGCCCCACACAGGGTGCTGGGGTCCCAGTGCTCTGAAGCTTTTGTCAGCCCAGCTCGGGGGCAGACAGGGGGTGCAGAGCACTGCCCTGGAAAACACATCCCTGTGCTCTGCCGGCACCCTGGGCTGCCCTGAGGCTTCCTGCCCCACAGCCCCTCTGCAGTGGATGCCTGCCAGCCCCACTCGGTGGGAGGAGGTGGCTGAAGCCCACGGGGAGCAGAGAGGTGGGCTCCCAGCCTCCCTCCAGCCCCAACCCACGCTGGCTCTGAGATTCCTCAGGGATCTGTCAGACCCCAATAAAGTTGTACAAGTTCTCATGACCTCCCGGCCTCACAGCAGTGCCAGGGCTGCTGGACACAGAGCAGACATTGCCTCTGGTAGACCTGGGAAAGCCCCTTCTGCCCCACATTGCTGCCTGGGTTAAACTGAGAGACAACTCCAGGCTGGGCTGGTCCCAGCCTGCCTGGCTCTGTCCAAGCACAGCAGTGCAGAGAATAGCCTGAAAGTCTACTTCCCTTTCTAGGCAGGGAACATACCCTGAAAGGTAAAGCTGAGGCTGAAGACCTCCTTTCTTGTCTATAGAGAACCACTAGAAGAAGCAATCCCCGAGGGTGGGCTGGGACAGCTCTTGGCATGTCTGCTCTGATGGGGAGAAATTGGTAATACCCATACTTAGGGCAGGCTTATGTGTCGAATTTCCCCCAACAAGGGACTGCAAAGTGGCCTCCTGGCTGGAACTGGGGTGTGGGCAGATGGCCTATTGCACTGGGGAGGGGACAGAGGTGGGGAAGGAGCTGCTCCTGGGCTGGATGGGAGCGGCACAGGGGTGGCAGCAGGAGTCACTCTTGCAAATGTCCTCGCATGGGTGAGGACAGTTCAGGCATGCTGTAACAGAGGAGCTTGGTCTGGGATCATCCTCAAAAGCACCAGCATCAGGAGATTGGTGGACGCTTCAGCCCCAATCTCCCTGGCCCAGCATGCCTGCAGATACTGCACTGCAGCCAGTGTCAGCCCCAGAAAAAGCCTGCAATGCCCCCCCCCCGAGGCACTACAGCTTTGGGACTGACATAGGAGACTCCCGGCAGGCACAGACCGTGACTGGCACGGCTAGGTGGGTGCCAGGGGAAATGTAAATCCAAGCACCTTTGGATGCCCATTAGCCTTGAGCAATATGTCACCTGGAGCATTGCCAAGGGCTATAAAAAAGGTGAGGAATTGGGCCAGAACGGGGCTGTGCCTCAATGTGGGACACAGCTCCCTCTGGTGAGGATGCTGCTGTGACAGGCACCAGGCGCTGGACACCAACCGCTATCCTATGTCCTTGGGCAAGGACTTGCAGAGAGGGAACACGTTAGCTGGAAGCTGCAGGCAGTGTCAGGGCATCAGGAGTTTTAGGGAGGCTCCTGAAATTTGGTGAATTGCACCATTTTGGGGCAAAAAAAAAAAAAATCAGAGCTGAAAATCTGCTGGGTCTCTCACCGAGACATGCTGGGTGCTCGTGCTCAGTTAAAAGAACACAGCAAAGCTCACTAGCACGGGACCTGCACGTGAGGCTGGGAAGGGACACTGGCCTTGTCCTCGGCTATCCCCTCGCAGCGGGGCACGGGTGGGTGCGTGCCTTTGCTACGTGCACAGCCCCCGGCAGTGCAGCGATGCTCCCGCGTGGGTCGGGAGCCCCCCAGCTCCCGCAGGGCTCTGCCGTGGGAAGACAGCCGGCTGCCCAGAGCCCACGCAGCCAGCCCGGCCTTCCCGATGTGCAGTCTGTCCCGCTGCCCTTCCTAGCGGGGACACCGCACCCTGCCCGATGCTCCGCAACCCTCCAAGCCCTGTAGGGGGACTCGGGCACCTCCAAAACGAGCCCACAGCAGCTGCAGAACCTCCGCGGCGGGATGGCGGGGACAGAAAGGTGTCTGTCACTCCCTGTCCCTGGGCGCTGGCCGATAGATGGCGGTGGCGTATCTCGCTTGAGGACAGGCCCCGGGAGCAACTGTCCCTGTCACTGCTGGCAGCCCGGGGGACCCGAGGATCCCGGGCAGCACCCCGGGACCCCGCTGGCCCCGGCACCGCCCGCCTGCAGCCCCAGGCGCGGAGAGGGGTCGTCCCCGGGGAAGTGTCTGTGGGTTTCATTTATTGCCTAAGCGGGAGATGGTGGCATGATGTCGCCGGGAAGGGCTCTGGCAGGACACAGGGGCAGCTTTGACCTTCAGCAGCACTCTGTTCTGGAGGGGACGAAGATTCAGTCCCCCTCTGTGGACGGGTCCCCAGGATTCTTGGCTGAATCAGAGTGAATCCTTCGTGGCTCACCTGGATCTCTAGTGGCAGCGCTGTGCCTGGTCTCACCACTGCAGGAAGAAGCAACAGCAAAAACACACAAGTCCCGTCACCCTGCTCAGTCAGGTGTAGTCATCTTGTGATGCAGTGACTCATCCGAGGAAGGGAGGCAGGTCCCTGGCCTTTGTGCTGCAGGCATGTATTGGCAGAAAGCCTCGCTGGAGGCTCCAGAGCACAAGTACCAATATTTTAATTACCTGATCCATGGCTGACAACAGCTTTCTTGGCACTGGAGAGTTCTTTTGTGACAACCCCATATTGCCACTGCCAGGAGGAGCTTCCAGCATCTCCAACACCTGAGGGCTCCACAGAGCCGCAGTGGCCAAGCAGCCTCGGCAGCTCCCAGCTCAATGGTTGGGGTGGCTGCAGTGGGAAGCTCTGGGAGCTGACACTCCAAACAGAGGAGCAAGAGCTGGGCACCACACTAGCAAACAGCTGGGTCCCCAGGTTCCCAACCCAGGCAGCAGGAGGTGGCTATGGCCAGGCTGAAGCAGATGGGAGCAGAACTCAGTGATGCCTGCCCAGACCCACAAGCAGCCTGACCAGCCTCACTGGGAGCAGGCACCTCCCTCTGCACCCAGGTCAGCTCCTTGACGATGGCAGCAAGCGGGTAGTGGACACAGAAGGATGAAGGATAAGAGGGGGAGGGATGACCTCAGCAGTAGGGAGGGAGAGAGGAAGGGAAAAAGATGTCAGGAAGGAGAGGAAACCAGAGCGTATCTGTGGTGCTGCAGAAGGAACAGTACTCCTGTGTGATCCTGAGCATGATGGAAAGGCCACAGAAAACCAGCAATAGCTGGGCTTTGGATGGAGCTTCCCTAGGACCCACTGGACAGAGACAAGTTCTGCTCATGGGCTCCTCCTTGCACAGGAAACTTGAATAAAAAACACAGCTGGAGCCTGCACACAGAGTAGGTCTGAGGCCTGGGAGTTAAAACCTAGCTGTCCCAGAAGTCCCTCCTTTCCTTTAAATCAGTGCACTTAGAGAATCTCATTCCTGTTTGAAATCAATCAGCACCTTCCCAGCTTGATCCCCAAATAGCAGCAAAACCCCCAATCAACCAGGAAGAAACACACGCCCTCTGCCCCTTGTCCCCGGCCATTCCTGTCCCTCCCTCCCTGATGTCCCTCTGGCTATGGCACCACCATAGCAGGACCAAGCCAAAGGAATTTCCACCAGAGATTTCCCTGTGCCTCTCACCCTGCTGGAGGTATCCCACTTCAGCCTGGGCTGGGGGGGACAGGGTGCATCATGGGTGAGTGCTGCCTCCAGCACAGCCATGGAGCAACTTCCCTCCATTGTGTCTCCCCTCCCTGGGCAGCCGGTCCAATCTGCAATCTCCCACCATCTCCCTCCCACTGGCCTCTGCCGGCTGTTCCTCCTCTTTGGAGTGCTCCACTTCCGCCACCCTGCTCTGGGCCCTCCAGTACTGCCATCTCTTTGTGCTGTTTTGTCCTCCCCATCAGCTCAGGGGCTTTGGGCGAGGCTCTGCAGAGGGGTCCCTCCCACTAACCCCTTGCCCTTCCTCCAGTCTGAGCTGGTGGGACAGCTGGGATCTGTCCCAGGAATGAGGCTTGCTGTGGTGGACATCTAGAAACTTCCAGCGCCATGCGACATTAGCCTGCAGTCAGGCCTCTTGGAATCCCCGACTGGGCGCTATTCCAACTCCATGGAGGGAGAGAGGGGTCAGGGTTGTCACCAGGCGCAAGGGGGGAGTGCTCAATACTGACCTCACAGCTATGGCTGGGTACTGTGGGTGCTGGATCCTGCTGGTACTGCCCTGCATCACCTCTTGCAGCGTGGCTGTGGGGTCCCTGGGTGTCCTTTTGCTTTACAGAACTGTCCATGCCCATGTGACTACAGACCTCGGCAGCATGTCCCATGCTGGGGCTCTGGTCTCAGCCAGAGGCTCTGGCTGCTGCTGAGATGCAGTGGATTTCTCATCAACTGCCATGTACTTTGAGGGGATGCGTTAAGCTGGGAACTCCTCTCACACACCCTGATTTTGGAGGAGCTTCTATTGTGGTTACGGTTCCTCTGGCTTGCACGCTGAAGTATGAACTCACACAGGTCCCCTATTTTTGCAGACAACAGTCTGGCAGAACATGGAGGAAAATGCAACTCCTTCCTATGGCAGAGACAAATCTCTCCAGCCTGACTGCTGCTGTGAAGAAAACGCATTACCTTTGTTCTTGGCTATCCTGTTTCTACCCACGAGACCACAGGGCCTTAACCACTCATCTCCGAAAGCCAAGAGCAGGGCCTGGGCTTCCTCTCCTGCGACACCTTACTGCCATCCAGCAAACAATCAGCTGGGCGTGCCGCATCCTCTCCCAGCGCCGGCCCCGTGAAGCCTGCCGGCCTCGGGGTGGCTCGCGGGACAGCGGGGTGCCGTGCCGTGCCGAGCCAGGCCGGGAGCCGGGGCCTGCGGGTTGCCCATTCTCTCCCTGCAGTGGAAAGATTTCTCCGGTTCCTTTCAAACAGCAAACCCGAAGGTGCACGTTCAGATCGAATGGTGGGAATGTGCAGCGTGAAACCCGGGGTTAGTAGCGTCAGCGGTCATTACCTGCTGCTTCTGCGAGGGCACAGCCTGGTCCTCTGCTCGGGACAGAGGGACTGTCACACCACACACATGGGGAGGTCAGGGGGAGGACACGGTGGGCAGCGCTGGGCCATGGGGGTGGCATATCGAGCCCCTGCTCTGCGTCCGTTGCGCCGGCTCCAAGAAGGCTCCGCTAGAAACACCTTCGGAGCGGCAGCGTCGCGGCCGGGCAGATGTGCGGGACGGCGCGGGAGAGCTCCCGGCACCTTTGGTCCCGTCTGCTGGCCGGGGTGTCCCAGACGGGGTTCTGCGGGTGTCCGGCCCTCCCCGGCGCGGCTCCAGCCCCGGCAGCGGAGCTCGGCAGGGCCCGCACGGCAGAGGCACGGCCGCGGAAGCGGGGCCGCCACCGC
>VZTZ01050873.1:16480-36105 GCA_013400955.1 Drymodes brunneopygia
CCTCTCCCGGATCCTGCTCCCTTTGCCCGCAGCCCAGCGGGTGCGCCCTGAGGGGCTCCTCGGTCGCTCCGCCGGCCGCTCCCGTCCCGGACTCCCTGAATGCGCCCGCCTGGTCACGGCTCCTGGGGAAAAGGATGGCGTTTATCCCTGTCCTGCCGCATGCATAGGAATGGCTCTTTTTCACAGCTCTGAAAAGAAACGTTATCTGTATTCCTCAGGAGAGAAGAGGGCTTCTGCAGGCAGCAAATCCAGGTCCAGGCAAGGGATGCTGCATGCTCAGCCTGCAACAGGCTGTCTCCATCTCCCACTGCTGTGTCCCATCTGTGCCCGGGCAGTGCCTAGATCGTCCTGTTCGAACATTCAGGTCTGCCACTTGACACCTGCCTGCATCTCTCAAAATCCTCAGAACCAGCTTGCTTGGTTTGGCCAAGAACCACCCAGATAATGTCCATTTTCTTAAGAAATACATCACTGCAAATATCTGCTTTTTTCAGTATTTTTTTGCTCCATTGACATTGGCTGATTTACTTTTGCTTCATAGTTCTTGTAGGGATGCATAGTTTGGAAATACATCCCTAAACAAAGCCTCAGTGAAAAATAAATGTGTTTTCTTAAGGTCAGAACCAGACTCTAGCGTCCTACACATACATTTTCAAGGTGGGAGGTTGGTTTGAGGGATACCAGTAGCTGTGTGAAGCATTCAGTGTTCAGCACTTTGAGGAATAGGAGCAGCAAATGCAAGGGTGCTGCCCATTGCAGAAGGGGAACTCAGTAGGATTGGACACCAAAGGGGAGGTTGCCCTTGATTTTAGTGCCTGATGGGCCTCTGAAACTGAGGCTGACATGTTGAGCTTGGTGAGAGCCAACTTGCAGGAGCAGGTAAAGGTCATCCTTCATCTAAGGCAATGCAGGATCGGAAATGCCAGTGCCAAGGACCCCCTCCTGCCTGCTTTTATTTGGCATCTCTTGTGCACAAAGGATATGCAGTCTTCACAAAGCTACCCTGCTGCACAACACAGCCCCATGACTGTGGACGTGCAGAGGGTAGCAAAACACCTCTTCCTCTGGAGTAGAAGCTGTCATAAATCACAGTTAGTGACCGTGCGATGAGAGGGTCCCTGTGCACCAGAAGGTGGACACTGCTGCAGGCACACGTACACCACCCTGTTGGTGGAGCACACCACACCAACACTCCCAGCCTTTCTGGGAGTACCTTTGCTCCGTGTCTCAGAAGCCATTGCTGTGTGTTTGTGTCCATGAGGTTGAGAAGCTGAGCTGAAATTCATCCTTCAACAGAGGCCCAGCACAAGGCTTGCTCACCACTCGCATCCACAGACCTGCGTACCACTTGCATCCCATAGGGCTTAAGTGGAGCCTAAGTGGACCCTGGGCCTTGTGCTGGCGACCTGCCCAGTGCTGGATTTCAGCTCCGAGCCCAGGCCTGCTGTTCTGATTCATGCACATAATCCCGCTGAGGTCAGCGGGTTCCATCCTGCTCCCACCACAGCCCGCGGGACAGTTCACACGAGAGTGGCAGGGTCAGGCTCTGTGTTTGCATGTGCCGTAGAAAATGGAACAATTAAGATTAAACCAATTAAATTTTAACAGGTCTGGAAAGCGTTTTATTACATAATAAACTGGAGGGATTAACCGTGTCGGGCTTTGCTCTGTGTGTGCTGGCAGAGTGGTTCCTTGCAGTCCCCAACTCTTGGTGTTCCTGCGAGCCAGGGACCTCCCTGCGCTGCCGCTGGGGCCGGCTTGCTGGCAAACACAGGGGGCTGGGAATGCAGCTGCATGCTGGCTCCTGCTCCTGTCCTGCACTGTCCCCCAAAGCATTCTGGGTGTAATGCTTTCCTCAGCCCAAGCAAAGCCTTTTCTAGATGAAATTTTGCAAATTATACGGTGGCTATTTATACGGCTTCCTTTGGGGAGAGGGGAGCTGTCGTGCTTCTGTACAGGCATGCTGGTGAGGAGCAAGTGGCTGGGCTGGCTCTGGGGCAAGGTGCTGACAGATGTCTCATCTTGGAAACGGAGCTGATAAGTTACTCTTGTTTAGAGCATCTGCCTGGCAGCCAGTCTCCACTTCTCTCCCTGCTTAATCAAGATTCCTCTGGCTGTTCCTGTGCAGATGAAGCCATCCTGGCCATGGCTACGTCCAGAGATGGTAAATCTGTGCAAGAAATGTTACACAGCTCTGGGTTTGCCAGGGTGGTTTCAGGGTAATTGAGCTGAGAAAGGATGCAGAAACCAGCTTTGGCAGAAATTATGCTGCAACCTTGGCTGAGCGCATGCACAGGGCAGTGCACAGGCCTCTGTGTGGTGGCATTCCTCAGCTCTGCTGGCATTTGTCGGTGGGGCTGACATTTGCTCTGGCTCGACATTTGCTCAACATTTGCTCTGAGGGGCACCCACAACCAGTGGCTGTTGCACTATTTCAACTTCTCAACTGTAATTTGCTGCTGACCAGCTCGGGAGGATTGGACACAAATATCCTCGGTCATGCAACAACCTGCACTTGGGGGCTAGGGAGGAAGATGGGGCTGGGGAAGCTCATAATTTCTGTCTCTTCTGGGTAAATAAGGGTCAAAACCTGTCAGGCTCAGCCCAAAGACATTTTGCAATATCCTTCCAGAGGCCACAGCAGGCCAGCTTCCAATGCTGTGTTGGGTTTTTCTCCAGAAGTAGAATGGTTGCTGTGGCTGGGGACTGTGGCATGTTCAGGAAGAGTGAAGGCAAACTGCTCCCTGGCTGATTACCATACCTGGAAAGGTTAATGGCAGAGCATGTGCTTGGCCTGCACATGTCTAATAAATACCCCTTCTTTTGTTTTTCTCTGAAATACTTTTCGTATTTAGCCGTGGCTGCTCCTGTGGTTCCCTCCTGTGACAGCTGCTGTATAAATAGGGCAGCCCCTGTGTCCTGCACACGGGAAGGCAGGTAGGAGATTTGAAAGTTTCTGCTAATAGTTTATCTCGGAGTCTGCCTAATGAACTATCCTGGCAATTACTGTGCAGAAATTGTTAGTGTATCCTGATGATTCAGAACTTTCTAACAACAACCCTGGACCAAACTATAAACTGTTTTTCTATCTTGGAGTGGAGACTTGAGAGAGGACTCCTAATTGTTCTCATCCCCTCAGGGGCCAGAGCTGGATTATCCCACACAGGCTTCTCTGCAAACTTGTTTTTAGTCTATCAGTGGGCCCTTTGCCAGACCAAAGGGATGGGGAACTGTTTTCCAGATTTAAATCCCCCCCTTCCACCCTTCCACTCCACTTACACCTCTGAGGAAGAGCATGGATTAGAAAGGATTTGCCCTCATGGGGCTTTGGTTTGGGTTTGTGAAGATCTGTCCTTAAAAGCGTTGCCTTTTTTGTTTTATCCCTATGTAAACCTGACTCCCAGCTTTACGTAGGGAATGGGCAGAAGTGAAGTGCTGTGTTGTTCAGAGAGTAGAGATCTCCCATTTCTTTTGAAATACCTGCTTTTAAATGCATTTCCTCTTGGAGACAATGGCTTAACATGAAGGATAAGCAGGTGGGGATGGACAAGGGTGGTGTTTTGGGAGCAGGACATGGCTGGACCCCTCCTTCTGTGGTTGCTGTGCTTCAGCCATGCATACAATAGGCTGGTTGGCTCAAAGGCTCAGCCAGAATATGTCCCCATGACAGGGCAACCTGGATCTCTTGATATGGTTCCTGTCTTGTCCCTGTGCTGTTGATGTCCCAGCACCCTGGAGACCATGGCTATCCAAGCATGTGTGGGATGCTCTCCCCAGGCCCCGTCCTGGTGCTCTGCCCCAGCGTTCATCCTGCACTGTGAATGACCTGTGCAGCAATTTTGTGTCAGGCCAGCAGTTTGCAGGCACTGGGGCCAGAGCAAAGGTGGCAGGGAGTTCTCAAGTTCTCATGGGGCCAGAGTAATTCTTCCCTTCCTCATCCCTCCCTTGCCGGGGTGGCAAAAGGCCACACCACCGGCCATGCCCTGTCCCACTGGAAGCAGTGACGCCTGTCTGGCTGCCAGGACACCCCGCCAGCCCCGTCCCAAGCACGTTCCCTGCGCCCAGCAGTGGCGAGCGGGCTCTGTGCCGTATCCCAAGGCTCCTTTCTCCAAACATCCCTCCCACCGTGCACCCGTGGTACCCCCGCGGCTCACCCACGTCCGCCCCGCGCACCCGCCCTTGCTGACGGTGGGGAAAGTAGGAGCCGTGTCCTTGCTCTGACCTTCGTCTGACCTTCCAGTAACGCTCGAGAAACCCTCGGAAAGGCTTTCTCATTGTGCAGCCCCAGGGTTTCCAGGGAATTAGTCAGCAGGCTGGAATTGTGCTCTGTGTATGTGACCCCCCCCTCATCCCCCCCCTCCTGCCTCTCCCATCCCTGGAGCCGGACCGGTCCAAGAGATATGTTGCCAGGGTGACAGCGAGGTGTGATGGATGGACAGAGAGTGGCTGTGGAGTGGCAGGGCCGCTGGTCAGTAACCCAGGGCTGTGTTTATAAGAAGGAAGAGGCTGTTTCCTGGAGCTAACATAATGCAGCTCTAAAAAAGGCAGGGGAAATACATCATGCAAGGGGAGCGCGGCCCGGGGAGGGGAGGGCCACGGGGAGCTCAACACCACAGCGAGCCTCCAGGTCAAGGTGCCTTTGACAGGGGCCTTTTTTATAGGCCATTTGCGTGAGAGTTCGCTGCTGTTTCTCTGCAGCCCTGACAGCGGCTCAAGGCCCAGCCGGGGTTTGGGGAGGGTCTAATCTAAACTCGCCGATTTCCAGCCCTTCTCCTGCAGGACCTGCTGATTTATTTGGAAAATAAATAATCGACACTGACTATTGTTTCGTTGCTGTGGAGTGACAGTCCCCCGCCCTCGGAGTGGGACTGTGCCCTATCCCACAGCGGACACTTGAAGGAGTGGGGAGCTGTGGAAGGACCCTGATGCTGAGAGAGAGTGGGGTTTGGTTCACTGCTTCCATCTGCCCCCACCTCACCATGCCCGGGAAGGGGCAATTGCTGTAGCCTGCATGGGGCAGGCACCTGGGGCATCACTCACAGCGTTCACTGTGCTACACTCAGAGCTGGGGCAGTGGTGACCAACTGGAAAGAGAAGGGAATATCCCACCCTCCTTCCCAAATGCCAGTGTGGCAGTTTTCCTCCCTTTAGCCTCACTGCAGGTGTGTGAGGCTCTTGTGCCCAGCACTGGCATCTCCCCCAGTGTGGAGCCAGGGCGTCTGTAGCCCCAGACCTGCTGCTGCCACAGCAGTGCGATCTTCCCCATGGTTCATGTCACCTCTGAGCCCTGCAACCATGCTCCCCCTAATGCCACCTCTTCTGCTGGAGGGTCTGGCTGCAGGAGAAGCTGCCACCCCTGGTGCAGCAGACAAGGGTTTTCACTCCCCAGCCGGCAGCGTGGGAGCTGAATCCAACGCGTGGGTTGGGACCCAGGGCTTGAATCATCATGACTAATCAGAAAACAGAACCCCAGAAAACAGACACTGATTTTTCCTTTTCANATCAAGGATCATTTTGCTGTAGGTCCCACCATTTTCTGAGTAGGCATAATTGCTTCTACTACAGCTAAAAAATTATTTAAATGTTGAAAATTTTTTCTTCTTTCTTCTGTTACTTTTATTCTTCAATGGCTGAGGAAGTGATACTGCATTTAGGGTTTTTCTTTTTTTTATTTTACAAGAATGCTAAACTTTTGTAAAGCTTGAAGCATCGAATAAAGGATCAGAAAAGAGGAGGAAATTTAGCACAAACGTCAGCCATCATCAGGCAGATTCAGGGCAATGGAGAAAAAGACGACAAGGAAAATCGGGAAACACATGCTGTCAAATTTCAAACAGCTTTCTGCTTTAGAAAACTGAAAGGAAAAAATTGTTTCAAAATACCCCATTGAAAAGTTAAATGAAATTGGTTTCTGTAGAGCAGTTGTCAACGCAATTCTTTTTGAGCAAGAAAATTTAAAGCAATTTTTTACAGAATATGTGTAGGTTTTATAATTTATTTTCCACATCATTAATAATAATTCTCCCTCAATATAATAATAAAAATCATGAATTTACATTTTTCCAGCGAATACATGGGTTTGGTCATGTCTTCACTAGTGTGGGAGTAATTTTTAAGTGGAGCCTTAATTTTGGCTGAGGTTTTTGCTTGTCCCTTTTTTCACTGGAGGAGTGTTCTGTCTTCAATGCTTTCATACTTTCCCTGCTCTAATTCATGCAAATACTGCCACATGCCCAAATTCCTAAATGAGTTCAATATTTATCAGCAAATTATTTTTTTTTCAACCCAGCCTGTTCACTGTCTAAAGCCACTTTCTAAATAAGTGTTTGATGAGTATTTGTATATTTAATGTTTGCATTGTTCTCAGTGACTTTCAACATCAGATTCTCTCACCCACTTTCCCTTCAAATTAACACATTCACAGGCACTTATATATGAATTTGCATTCGCCTCAGATTTTATAAAGCTGTGTTTGGACGACTTGCAAAAGACCATCCAATCCATATTTTGGAGTTATTTGGTTTTGTCTGACATATCCCTCACAGCTGCCAGTGCAGGGAAAGGCAATCCATACTTCTGGAATCCCTTGTGCTGGCAGTCTGAGGCAGTGCTGTCTGTCCAGGGGCAGCTGGATCACACTGGTCCCCGAGCAGCCCCATCCCCACTGCAGGGATGTCTAAGATCAGCCGTGAGCATGGGCTGTTTTTAAAAAAAAGTTAAACATTCTTTATTATCGTTTTCATGGCCAGTTCTTGTTGGATTCGTGTCGGCCCTCCGTGGCACCCCGGGACACGGGCTGTCCAGGGAGGAAGCAGGGCTGGGGAGGGGCAGAGGGGGCTTGTCTTTCCAGCACTGCAGATTAAGGCTGCCTGGCTCTTCTGCAAGCCTCCCCAGGTGGCCGCGATATTTCTAAAGGACTTGTCCGTGTGCCGCAGTAAGCTCATTAGCTAATTCCCTGATTACGCAGCATCAACTGAAGCATGTGTGTTTAGGCTGCCAGGGAGCCCCCTCTCACCTTCTTCCCCATCTCTTCTCCCTTCCTCGTTACCCCCTTCTCTTTGTTTTAGCTGAGAAGGTGGGCTTTTCAGAGCCCCCTTGCCCGGCCATTGGGAGTGCGGGCTCCTCCCTCCCTGGCTGGTCGCAGTCTCGGGGCACCTGTGGGGACTGGGGTGGCCACGGGCAGGACCCCACTGGCCCAGCATTGCAGCGCCTCTGCCCAAGGGGCTCTTTGGGCCCGCTCACATTCCCATGTCAATCCCGGGCAAAGGCACTGAGGGGTCGATTCAGGCAAAGTGAGGCACGGGGAGGTTCTTAGGAAGAAGGTCACGGCATGAAACAGCCACGGTGGCACGCTGCTCTTTGCACAGTCACCCTGGGATTTGAGAGGCTCAGTGGGCTCTTGCCCCTTGTGCCCTGACCCCAAACCTGTTGAATTCTCACCTGGAGGTGGAGAACCAGAGCTTGTGGGGCCAAGCCTTTTTGCCTCAAGCATGGAGAGCCTGGGGACCCTCTTCCCTCACCGCCTGCTCCGGGAGAAGCCCGGTCACAACCCCTGCCTGGGGAAGAGGGATGGAGTGGCAGCCCACCCTCTTCCTTCTGGGGGGCCACACACCAAAATCCACCTCGCGCCGGCGCTTTCCGGCCCTCTGTGAGAATGTACAGTTTGTGGCTCCTTCATTGACTTTGAAGAATGTCCCTTTATTCACGATGTTATTTCCTTTAATCACTGTGAGGTTGCAGGAAATCTTCTTGGAAAATTGTTTCAGATTGGCTGGAATTACTGTACTGTTGCAGGGATGGAAAACTCACTTGAACTTGTTTTCATTTTACCCTAAAAAGTCACTGTCCCCAGAAGGTTCAGATGAATTTGGATAAACATGTGAGTTCTGAGGATGTAGTTGTTGTTGAGCATTTCTTTTCCCTCCCTTTTTTTTTTTTCCCAAATGAATCTTTGTGGCTTTCCAAGTTCCTGAGCTTTACTCAAGACCAGGGGTGCAGAACTAAAGGAAAAAGGGACCTTTGACATAAACAGATCACAAACAGACTGAAGACAGGCAAATACATCATTAAGTGCCACAACACGAGAGCAGAGATAACAAACCAAAAAGTGACAGCTTTGGCCATCAGCTAAGAGCTGAATCAACCAAATTTTCTACTTGAGGATTTCTGTCCTGGCTGACATAGGAAAGACAAGATGTGCTAAATCTTGACTTTCACAGGAGTTTAGTCCCATTTCCACATTAAATTCTTGAATTCTTGTGAGTAAAGTAGAAATGTGGTCTAGGTGAGTGAGTGAGCACATGAGAGCACAGCTGGCTGGGAAAAGGTATTGAAAGGGCAGTTTCCCATGCTCAGTCCTCAGACAGGGCCTGGTCTTGGTTTTGGGGTAGTCAGTGCTTTAATTAGTGATCTTCACCTGCAGCACCAGTCTGCAAGAATGATTTTCTTGAGAAAGCGAAGAAACCTGAAATAAACCTGTTGATAAGAACAAAATCAAAGCTCATTGCAAGCGCTGGCTGGGGAATGAGCAAGGTTGCTCTGTGGGAAAGTAGCTGGAGATGACAGTGGGTCCCACAGGGAGCGTGAGCAGCAGCCCAAGTGAGAAGAGCAAAATCAGAGCAGGACATAAAAACAAGGTGTTTGTAAGACACCTGATTGTGATCCTGCTGCATTTAAAGAGTGTCAGACTCAGCACTGAATCCCACTTGGGGCTCAGCGTTTCAAGTTGCTGGTCTTGGAGAAAGCCCAGGGAGGAACAAGATCAGAAATTCAGAAAACATGACATACTGGAGAAGGCTGAAGGGTAGCTTAGTATCACAACACAAAGGCTACAGGGAAATAAGATAAAAGTCTTTAAATGCATAAAGCCCTGCTACAAAGTATGAGATAATAGGCTATTCCTTGTTTTCAGGTGGGTAGAAGAAGAAGCCATAGACTCACCCTGCAATGATTGCGGTAAAAGGGATTAAAACTTGTTTTTCCTGGGAGCCGTCGTCACCACTAGAGGCTTCTTTTAGGAAGAGTTTAGACAGAAGCTCCACCAGGAAGGGTTTGATTCGTCTGGGGGCAGGCAGACAGGCTAGGTGACCTTTCAAGGGCCTTCCAGGCTTATTTTTTATAATTCTGTGAATACAGATACTAAAAAGAGGGAAGATCACTTTGCCTGTGGCCAGTCTATTCAGGAGTGGTCCTTGCCAGGTGTGTTTTGCTTCAGCTGTGAATGTTTCCATTAGCTTTTTTTTCTTTTTCTTTTGTTATTTACTCCTAACCATTATTTCCCCTATCCGAATTTTCCCCTGTTTCTGTACATCGCTCTGACCCTACTTTTCCTGGGATGGTCATAAGCCTTGTGTGGTCCCCCGAAGCCTGTGCAGAGAGACCATTTCTTTCCCACCCAGTGTGCCATGTATCTGTACACAGGATCCAGGAGCATCCTGGGGCAGACCCCAAGTCTCTCCTGAGTTTGCCTGCCAACAGACTCCTGGTGTTACAAGCTCATGCCTCGCTCCTGGCTTCAGTCCTGGCCCAAGGCCCCTGTGGATTGTCCGAGGGCTGGGTGTTTTTCTGTTTGTAAAACAGGAGTAACAACTGTGGTCCCCCTCCATCTGTGGGTTTGCAGATGTCAACTGTCCAGTGTTTACACTGGGTTTGTGCAATGGGAATTTTTCTATGTGTGTTAGTAACACGATGTATTTTTACTCACGATGTTTAAGATCAGAGTTAGTCATTAGATCACCTATGCTGATCTCCCTGACTGCCTTGTCCTGTTACTCTTTCTGGATCCGAATAACCTGGGGTTTCACTAAGGCACAAAAGCATGTGGTCTGGAGACGCGAGGGAGTTCATGGTTTGGTCTTATTTAATCACTGACGGTTAATCCACCAGCTAATCAGCATTGCTCAGTAAATGTATGTCGTTTCTTATGCAGGGTTGTCTGGCTTCTAATTTCCAACCATTGATTCTTGTTCTGCCTTTTTTTGGCTGGAATAAAAAGATGTTAGCACATGGTATTTTCTTACTAGGAGAGTACTTGTGCATAGCAGTCAAATTTCTTGAGCTTTTTTAAGAAGAAAACAGGTTGAGCTTGATTCTGTCACTGTGGGGTGCGTTCTCCTGCAATTGTGTCTTTTCTGTGCCTGTTTTCTGCACTCTCTCTCATTTCACAGAATAATTTTGGCCTCAGGAACTCTGGCAGTACAGCCCGCTGGTTGGGCCTTGATCCATTGAATTTTGGAAATGTCTGACGACGCAGATTCCATCACTACTCTCAGTTTTCAAGCCACCTTGTATCTTCCCCCTTCCAGCCCATACCTCCCCACTGTCTGCAACAGTGCTGTGGGAAATATGTGGGGGAGCAGGGTGGGAATCACATTTACATCTCTCACTTCATCTGGATCTTTTTAAAGTGGGGCACCAGGCTAGTCACAGTATCTCAGGGTTAGCATCCCATCCTCTGCTGCACAGAGCACTGCCTCACACCTCCCATTTGCTGCTCTCCCAGCTCTGGTGCCCAGGAGTGTGTTCACCATGCAGTCCCAGCGTTGAGCTCACCCCCAGCAGCCCAAACCAACCCCAGTCAGAGCCAGAGCCTTCTGTTAGCCCCTGCCACCCAGAGGGATAGCCCACTTTCTTTGTCAATCCAGCTTGGCATTCAGCTCAGTCAAAACCCACGACCAGGTGTTCCATCTTTTCCATGACTTGTATGGCTGCAGCCAAGGTTGACAGCAGTAAACTGGTGCCAACTTGGAGCTGGCCTGTGCCTGCTCTGAGTACCTGGAGACCAGTGCTGACACCATTGCAGCAACATCCCCCTGTTGAGAACCACTTCTGAAGACCAGTCACGGTGTAGGTAATGGGTGGGCAATCAGCATTAAGACAAATACTTAACCAGAATATTGTTAAGCACCACACAGGTACCCAAGGGTCTGACGCCTCACTGCTCCGTTTCTTTGAAGCCATTGCTTTTGGTCCTGTGGGCAGCTCGAGTCCCTGCTTGAGACACAGTCAAACCTCTTTGTTCCCCATTTTCAAGCAGGATTTCCTCAGAAGATCCTGGGAAGAAGCTATGGACTAACAATACCTTCACCATATATGGTGCATTTCACGCTCGGCCTGCGAGCGTGCGTTGCCCTGCATGCCGCGTGCAGCCGGCGAGCGCGTTACCAGCCCGGCACCGCCGGCTGCTGCAGACACACAAGGCTCCAGTCCCAAATCAGGTACATTTTGGCCAGGCTTCTGCTTTTCCTTCCATGCAATGTCTACACTGGGCGAGTTTGGCCTGTGCAGTGCAGATGGCTGGTGGTGCTTACGTGTGCTTTTCTAGTAGCATTTCAAAGGGCTGGGTGCAAGGAGGTGCGTGCACATTTCCTGTATGTCTGGCCAAAAAGCCGATACTTGAGAGCACCGGGGAGCCCTGCAGTCCTGCAGAACGTGCCATTTTGATGTTTACAAAAGACAGAGTTTTTGCCAAACCTGGGGAACGTCATGGAAGGTGCCAGCATTATTTTCCTGCTCCTGGATTTGCTTGCTTTTATTTCTCATTTTGCCACTGCATGACCATCGAGATGGCTTGTTCTTGCACTGCACAGGTCCCAGCCCTGTGAGATGTGGTGGCGAGATGTGCCTCATTTGGGATGGGGACTCAGGCTTAGCCTTGCTCTCTCCTGGCAGCTCAGAGGTGGCCAAAGTGTGAGTAACTGCTGCAGTGCTGGTGTGACAAGTGACAAGCTGGGGGACTGCAGGTGTCCAGCTGCTGAGGTCAGGTATGTCCCCAGGTGCCAGCTGTGCCATCAGGGCATCTTTTGTGCAGGTCAGCCTCCTTAAACCTGCCCAAACATGTCAGAAACTCCAATGGCCAGGCAGAAGGACAGACCCTGTGCTTCCAGGTCTCCTCTCATGACATCCGCCGAGTCCCCTTCCCGCACTAATCTTGTCCTTCTATCCAAAACAATTATGGAGGGCTTGTTGTTTTTGGCACAGCCCTTTATTTACAAATCCCATCCTGCTTATAGCTCATGGTTTCATTATCCTCTAGATGTTTACAGAGCTCTTTTTCTTAATATTTGTGCCATTATTTTACTGGGGATCCGGGTGAGACTTTCCAGACAGTAATTGTCTGGCTCATCCTCTCCCCCATCAGCTCTTTCTGCAGAAGTGCACATCTCCCCACTGTCCCTGCCAGCCCAGGGCACCCAGAGGGACAGGGATGGGCAGGACTGTGGGCAGTAGAAGAGGGTTGCCCTGCTTTGAGCTTGTGGGGAAGGATGTGCAGAGGCAATAGCTGCCCTGCTGCACCTCACTGCCCACAGGCCCTTGTTGCTGATGGATCTCTGATGTGCTCTTGAAACTTTGTGCTACTAATGAGCACCTCCCAGCCCCTGCTCCCCCTGCACCCCTGCACTCCCCTTTCCCAGGCTCAGGGCACAGGTGCACATCCCATCCTGGGGCACAATCCCCTCTGCAGGTTTTCAGCTGGCTGGGGACTGCGTCCTGGGAAGGCAGACAGTGGTAAACCTGTCGCTGGGATTTTGGGGTCATTAGCATGGCGCAGACTGGGTTGGCGGCTTATGCTGTGCATGGCTCTGATGCTGGTCCCTGCCCCTAGGCTGTCTGTCACAGGGGCTTGTTTAACCTTCTTTGCAACAGTATCACAGTCTTTAATCTGTTTATCCTCATAACCCTGCTATGAGGTGAAGGATAGTTATCCTCATTTCAGAGGTAGGGAACCGAAGGGATTCTTTTCAAATGTAGATCAGTGTTTAATGATGCAGAGATAAAGATTTTAAAAACATGCCTGAGACAACAGGCGTATGGTGTGTAACTGAGCTGTGTTTCTGCAAATCCCATTAATTGCCTCTGCCTTTTTCAGCTGACGCTCTCTTGGGGCAGACCTGACACGGGGAAATGCCACACAGGCTCCAGCCCCCTCGTCCACGGGTGGGACACAGGCAGGGCAGGGGGAGACAGAGCTGAGTCATGCCTGCTGTTCAGTACCCTGGGTGTGCTCTGGGAGTGCAGGGCTCCAGGCACTCACACCTGAACTGCATCAGTGACTGCATAAGACCCTTGGCTGTGTTTGGCAATGAAACTTAAAGTCTGGTTGTACTGCAAATGTGCAGCTAAAAGTGTGAGGTAGGAAATACAAAGGGGTGCTTGTACAGCATCCCTCTGGCTGTGCAAGGCAGCAGGGCTAAGATGCTGAACAGGGAGCAAGCAATGACAGCAAGCTCTTTGCTCTCACTGCCCAGACTATTGGTATGGACAGCAGGTTTGGTTAAAAACCCCGAGCTGTGGTTTCTGTGCCGTGATCCTGGCAAGAGGTGTTCCTGACTGCCTTTCCCAGTGGCTGCCCAGTGGGGTTGGGTGCAGGTCTCAGGGCTGCTCCTGGGCAATTGTTGCTGTGCTTGTGGGAATGCAGCAGCTCGTGCAGTGAGGAGGTCAGTGCCTTTGTCTCGCTGTGGGGAGTTTATCTCTGCGGATCTTGCCTGCTTTCCTGGGTCAGGCTTTACCTCCGCTGTTATCAGCAAATGCAGGAACAGCCCGCTCCAGAGCCGGGCTGCATAGGAACCTCTCGACCCCCTTGCAGGGGGAGGCAGCACTTTCACATCTCTCCCACGCTAATGGGCACCCAGCAGGCCGGTGATGGGATGAGATGTGCCGTGCCCTGTGGTTGCTGTTCCTCCTTCACCACTTGGTCAGTACCACTGCTGTGCACCCCAGCGGTGTGGGATGCAGGCAGCAGGGAAGGAGGAGGTAGCAGAGCTGGCAGGGCCCTCCCTGGTCTCACCTCCCACTGGGCCCTTCACCACAAACACAGGGGACAAATCCCCAGTGGCAGAACTGATTCCCCTTCTCTTCTGGCCTGCCCTGTCCCAGTGCAGCCTCCCTTTCTCAGCAGCTCCATCCGGACCCCTCCAGCTGTCTCCACAAACCCAAACCATTAGCATTTCCTGTTCAAACATTTCCAATAAATAAATGGAGACATCATGCCACAAGCCCGCAAGTGACCCAGAGGCAGGTCCAAGGCCGGGATGGACACGACCACCCAGCGCCCGACCCCCTGGCTGGGCGCCAGCCCTGCCTTTGTTTGAATTCCCGGGTGAGTAAGCACTTGGCTGACGCCAGCTGAAACCCTGTAAGAAATTATTTTTGATATTAAATAAATTGTTTTCAGTAAATCTGCTCCTACACCAAGGTCCAGAAGCTACCCGCAGCACTGGGCTCCCTGCAAGAGAGCTGGACTCCCTTTTCTTGGCCTTGTCCCGGCTGGGGACACGCCCTGTCCAGAGGGGTCCAGCTGGGACCAGCTGTGCTGCAGTTGCCTCAGCCCCATGGGCACAGCTCCTGCAGCTGCCCGGCAGCCTGGGCACACCCTGGCAGAGAGCTCCCTGCAACACATCCAGAGTCTCTGCTCCAACACTTGAGCCAGCCTCACTGGTGAGAGGGCAGAGGCTTGGCCAGGAGGTTTGCTGCCCTTGGGAATGGCAGCTATCTCCTCATGTCAGATGTCCCAAAACCCATTTCTTTGGCTGTGCAGAAGTCCATGCTTTGACATAGAAGTGCCTGTCCTTTCCCCCACTGGTCTTCCACACCCTTAGGACACCTCCTTCAATGCCCCAGGGTACCAGGTGTCAGTGCCTGAGCAGGTCACAGTCCATGGATCAGTCCTGTGACATCTGCCAGCAGGTGCTGACACAAAAGGAAAAATTAGGGGAAACCCCTGGGTGCCTGTGGGAATAAGTAGGCATAGAATAGGCAAGCATGGCCATGAGTGGTCCTTAAGCCAAGCTAGGATTCCAGGGACCCCAGAACTAACGGGCCAAATGGTTTTAGAGAAACAGCAAACCTCTGGCTGTGCCCAAGAAGCTGCAATGGCAGAAGAGGTTTGAGCCTGATTAGGTGGGTGGATATGCTCCTTCTTGGGATGCACAGACTTTATCCTTGCTGCCCTGGGTTGCTCTCTGGCTTTGAGCTGGAAGCAAAGATGGACTTGGACCTGACCAAGTTCTGTCATGGTGGCAATTAGGAAAAATACCAGGAACATAGCTTTCACTAATTTTTTTTTTAAATTTATGTTTTGCTGATGCCAAAACTTCCTGTAGGAACATGGTGTTTAAAGAAAAAAAATTGCTGTTGAAATTTTCTGAAGCATTTGAAGGGGTTGAAATATTCTTTGAAAGAGAAGATGTAGATATTCTACTCCAGAAACATTCATTCAGTGGGGTGTTATGCTCTGGCATTATAAAGCTTCAGAAACTGAAATGCTGTGAAGCCACATTTTAAATAAGTTGTTTTGTGGAGAAACAATAAAGTCTTTTCTAATTTTGATTTATTTCATTATAGAGCTTCTGCTTTTTTATGCCAGTGAGTGAAAGCCCTGGCACTCCCTCTCTGTGTGTACAGTGGGGCTGGTGGGGCAGGAACACTCGTAGAAGAGGTAGATGTTCCAAGGTAGTGTGGCCGGGAGCTCAGACTCAGGGGGCTCCTGCAGGGCTGTGCGTGGGCTCATCCCGGGCCACGCCGGGGTCCGGGCTGCTGTCAGCGCCCTGGTGCAGCAGGAAGGCGGTGGCAGGGCCCCGTCCCGCCCCCCGACGGCGCCCCCCGGCAGGACCCGCCGCCCCGGCTGCCACCAGGGCCCAATGCCATCAGCACTCGCAGGCGCTGACAGATGGACCCACGGACCCGGCAAGGGGCTGGCAGGGGCCGGAAACTCCTGATCCCTTTTTATCTGCCCCTCAGCTTGCTCTCTCATCTCCCTGTCATGCTCTGTCTCGCCCGGTATCTCACGCTCCTATTCCTGTGCCTTGCCGGCTGCTGGGGGCTGCCCAGCCTCACAGCACCCTGCGGCCAGGCACAGGCCCCAGGCTCTCTCATACCAGGCACACTCTGAGGTTCTGGACCACCCTTCCCGAGGACCTGCTGGGCTTGGTGCCTGCCAGGAGCACCAGCTCTGAGCAAGGGAAGGCACTGCAGCTGCCCCCATCCCATGTCTGCAGGCTGAGCATCAGCCACAGCGGCAGACAGGTGCCTGGGACAGGGCTCCATGGCTGCTGTGCATTGCAAGTTGGAGTGGGAGGGAAGGATCAGGCCCGGCTCAGCATCATTGTACGCTCTGAGGTCAAGGAGCCTTGCTGCTGTCTTCCTCAAATGTACCGCCTGCTCCTGGGCCAGGATCCAGTTGAGTACCAGCTCCAAAATAATCACGAGCATTTCACTTGGCTCTCATGACGTCCCCAATCCCCACTGCTGCATTGCAAACCCACTGTCCCAGCTGGGAAGGGTGGCAGTGGAGGGGTCAGGATCCACAGTTAATGTAGCTGCCCCTAAATGCACCGCCAGAGATCAGCTAATCTGATAATTACAGCAACCAAAGCCATTTAGACAAACCATGACCCGACCTCCAGAGCTTGGAATGAAAACATTTTACCCTCCTCTGTCTGGATCCTGCACTGAGAAAACATCTGTATTTGGAGGATGCTGGGAAAGCAGCCCCCGCACGGCACCCACTGGGAGCAGCCTCAGCTCTGCCCTGTGCCACACACTGCTTACCCCCAGCCTCAGAGTGAGATGGGCAGGCTGCTGTGATGCCACGATCGACAGCATCCCAGTCCTGGGCAGGGCACTCTGGAGAGAGAGAGGATGAGGCAGAGGCCACAGGGGTGTGAGGGTGAATCTTATGAGGGGCAGTGAATGGGATGGGGTCAGTGGAGCTCACCCGCATAAAAAGGGCTTTTTTTCCAAGATCACATGAGGCTTGATGGTGTGGGGAGGCCATCACCTGGTCCCCAGTGGTCCCTGTACCCCTGCAGCAGGCTGAGCTCTGCAGGAGCCAGGCTGGCTGCTGAGCCCCCCTGCCCCTGGCTCCCAGGAGGAGCTGAGTGTGGGGGGCCCTGTCTGCATGCTGCATGGCCATGCGTGCCCGGGGGCTTCTTGGCTCTGTGTAAGGTGTGCAGGCTTTCCCACTGAGTGGCAGGTCATTGCTGGCTGTCAGTCCAAGGCAGGAGATGAAGGGAGGGATGCCTCAGGGCTGGCTCCCATGTTCCTCCTGCTTTTACATACGTGTTGGTGGCACCCTTTGTGTAGGCTGAGGAGATGAAAGCTCAGGGCCAGAGGGATCTTGCTAACGCAAAGCCACCCAGCTCGAGGGCCCGACAGCCTGCTGCTTTGTCTCTTATTGTCTCATTCTTGCATCTCTTCCCAGTGCAGTCCCTCTCTGTGCTGTCAAGGGCACGGGACACCGGCTGAGCCGGAGGCACTAAGCGCACTGGCAGGTAACTCCTGCTGGGTCAGCGACCCCGGCCTCGCAGGCACAGGCAGCAGCACAGACAGTTTGCACCAGACTGCCAGCCCTGAGCTCACACTGCCCAGGAGCTCCCGAGGAAGGGGAACAAAACAGTGATGATTTGGGGAAATTACATTTTTCCTGCAATGAGCACTGCTCAGCCTGCTCTGGCAGTCCCAGGCAGCAGCTTGGTGCAGCCAGCTTGGCAGGCAGCACCCCTGTGCCTTTGTGACTTCCCTGTTCTGCACTGGGAAAGCACTTGGCCATGTCCCCAAGTATCCCAGTGCTCTTTGGAAAGTAGTAGGATTAGAAACCAGTAAGTGCAGTGAGAGCCCGATAGTCTGGGGACTCCCTAGCACTTCTGTCTGCTCCAGAAATAGGATGCTGTAAGCAGCCTCTGTCTGGTTTTCCCATTGCAGCATTCTCTTGTGCAGTGCTTTACTCTTTGTGAGCAGAAAATATGACTCACCCTGCAGTGGGCTACCCCCAGATCCCTCTGGGGCCCTTGTTTTCATCCAAGTTTTTTAACCAGTTGGGATTAGAGTTAAGATTAGGGCTAGAGTTAAGGGTAGGGTTAGGTTTAAGAGTAAGGTCAGGGGTAAGGTTTGGATGCCCTGACAGCAGCTTGGCCAGGTCAGGTGTTTGCAAAGGTTCACAGCTATTGCAGAGAGCAGATTTAAAGCTCTTTTTGGGTTTCCATGCAGCTTTTTCTCATGGCCTGAATGAAATTTTGTCCAAGTTGGACTAAAATCCCCACCGGTGCCAAAGCTGTGGTCTAGCATTGCTGTCTTGCTCCTCTGCATTTCCCATTATTATGTTTTCTCTGAAGGCAGAAGTGCTGGCATGCTCCTGTGCCGACAGACAGCTCTGCCACTTCCCCACTCTCATGCTAAGCAGAAAGTGCACTGGGCAGTTCTTCCAGGTGCTGCCCGGAGCTGGGGGAGGTGAGGACTGTGCCTCTGGGCTCCCTCGTGGGCAGCCGAAATGTGGAGCCACCTTGGGCATGGGAGGGGGGCAAGGAGCCAAACTGGTTTTCAGAGGGATCTTGGCTGGGTTAACAAAGGCAGCATATAACACGGGTTGTCTGCAACAGCACTTGGGGACAGCATGGCCTTTCCCGTCCTGTACCCCCGTGTTTTATGTCACGAAGGGGGATGTGTGTGGTATGTGTCACGCTGTCGGGGCTATTTGCGACGTGCCTCCCGTTTCCCTCAAAGCCTTTCCCAGATGTAGCAGGGTTGCGGGCGGATTCTCACCAACTTCAACAGCTGCTCGAGATAGGTGGCGGGTTCCTAACGGAGCCGGCCACGCATCAGGAGGCACCGACCCCTCTCTCCGGGACGGCGTGGGGCCCAGCCACGGGTGGGATGCTCGAGCAGCCCCAGGCCGCCTGCCTGTGTCACCCCTTGCTGGAGCCGTGGGTGCCGCTCCCCACGGGGGTTCCGGGATCCGCGGGCCGGCTCTGCCCCCTGCCGGCACCGCCCGGCACCGCCGCTCCCCGACGGCGGCCGCGCCCCGGAGCCCCGGGGGTCCCCGCAGGGCTGGAGGGCGGCCCGCAAGAGCCACAGAGGGCCGGCGGCATCGTGGGGGGCGCTGTGCCTGCTTGAAGGGCCTGGAGTTCGGCAGCGAGGCGCTGCGAGGAAGACCCCATGGATCAGCGCCATGTCCCGAGCTAACGAGTGGTAGCGGAGCCCCTCACAGGTGACCCTGGGGTTTCCTCGGGGCTGGGAGGTTCTTGGGGGTCAGTCCACAGTGAATCACGGAAATGCCCTAAATACCCGGGGCACACGCACAGGGAGGTACCCGTGACCCGCCCTGAGGTAGAAACACTCACCGTCCTCTCAGCGGTCCCCGTCCCGCACCCGCGTCCCTGCAGCCCTGGGATGCCCCCGGGCACTGTGTCCGGACCCGTCACACCTGGGCACAGTCCCCCGACACCTCCCCGCACCCCCCGAGCATTGCACCTCGGGCACAGCACCCCGGGGCTGCGTTCACCCCGGCTTTGCGCTCCAGGGTTGATCTGCACCCCCGGGTGTCCAACGGGGACTGTGCCGTGACCCCGAGCGCTGCACCCCCGAGCGCTGCCTTGGGCACGGCATCGCCCGCAGCACCCCGTACTGCACGGGGCATTGCACCCTGGGGACCCGCCCTCCATCTCTGCAGCTGCGAGAGTCCCCCAGCTCCGGGCGGCACACGCCGGTGGCGGCTCTGCCCGCCCGGGCCCAGCCCCGGCCCCGCGTAGAGCCGTGCAGAGCAGAGCACCGGCCTGAGGACGCTGCCGGCCAGGGGCGGTGCCTGCGTGCCCGCGCCGCCGCGTCACCGCGCGCGCTCCCCGCCGCCATTG
>VZTZ01050873.1:36118-60250 GCA_013400955.1 Drymodes brunneopygia
AGGGGGAGGGGGGGTGAGCGGGCAGCGAGGTCCAGCGGGCGTCAAGGTCGTGGGGCAGCCGTGAGGCCGCTGTCCTCGGTGTCCCGGGCCGGTCCCTCGGGGAGCCAGGCGGCGCAGCGTCCCCCGGTGCAGTAAGCACGGCTCGCCCTTTCCCGCAGCCTACCGCACGGACGAGGGGCAGCCATGGGTCCTGCCGGTGGTGAAGAAGGTGGAGCAGATGATCGCCAACGACAACAGTCTGAACCACGAGTATCTGCCCATCCTGGGTCTGCCCGAGTTCCGAGCTAACGCCTCCCGGATTGCCCTGGGTGATGACAGCCCTGCCATCAAGGAGAACCGGGTATGTGGTGGACGAGGAGCACTGGGGTCCCTGAGGTGTCTCTGCAGCAGACTGAGTAGAAGGGCACAAATGTGTAGAGGTCCTGCATTTTGGCAGGATTTGGGGGTTTCTCAGACGTGGTCTTTCCTGATTGGAGCTTACTTGATGAACCTGTGTACTTGAAACTGTTTGTGCAAGTAGTTGTGGTTTTGGGGAAAAACCGAACGTGGGCTGTGATTGGAATCTGTGTTTGCCTTCATCTTTTAATAGTTTCCCCACAGGAAACCCAGGTCAGATAATATACCACCTTTCCTGAAATAAACTACTAGCTGAGAATCTATTCTGTGCCAAAATGTAACAGGAATGGCTGGAGTCTATTTATAACAGTAGAAGTTAGTGTTCAGGAAGGATGGGCCTGAGCACTGAAGGAGGTTGAAGACCACTGGAAGGGGATGGCATTCTGACTGAGCTGACCCCAGGGGACACGTTTGGGATCCTGTCTCACTCTTGTAAACACCTCTGTTTTCTGCCCACTGACAGCAGTGTTGACCTGGGTGGACAGTGCTGGCAGTGTCTCTGTTGCAGGTGGGAGGTGTGCAGTCCCTGGGCGGGACGGGCGCTCTGCGGATCGGCGCCGAGTTCCTGAGGCGCTGGTACAATGGAAACAACAACACAGCCACCCCCGTCTACGTCTCTGCTCCGTCCTGGGGTGAGTGCTGCTCTCAAGGGGCCCTGAGGGTCAGCGAGTGAGGGAGGCACAGCCCTGCTCCTTGCAGGGGCCTGTACAGTGACGGGCCTTTTCATGTGTGTAGTGGGAGATGCTGGGGCTGGAAAAGGCAGCTTGCTGGAGATGGGGCCTGCTTTTCTGAGAAGTTATTTCTTCCCTCAGAGAACCACAATTCTGTGTTTATGGATGCTGGCTTCAAAGATATTAGAACCTACCACTACTGGGATGCTGGCAAGAGGGGTCTGGATCTCCAGGGACTGCTGAATGACATGGAGGTGAGTAAAACTGACATGGAATGGGCTAAGCTTGGTGCTGTACTGTCAGTATCTGCAGTTCACTAGGCTCTGGTGTTTTGTGCTGGGAAGTGGATCACTGCAAAAGAGGTTGTTGTTGCCCAGAGCAGCTCCAGGCCTCTCCCTGTGCTGTGGGTGCCCAGTCTCATCCATGTGTGTATGTGACCAAGACATGTTCTCTCCTCAGCAAGCCCCGGAGTGCTCCATTTTCATCCTCCATGCCTGTGCACACAACCCAACAGGCACAGACCCAACTCCCGAGCAGTGGAAGCAGATTGCTGCTGTCATGAAGGTATGGGCTGCTGCAGGGGCTCAAGCAGTGCTGAGGGGACACATAGCTCTTGAGCCAGCCAGAGCATTTGCATCCAAAATGGACTTTGGGGAATGGCATGAGATGTGGCAGAAGCTGAAAGAGTCCCACAAGGCAGGTGTTGAAGGGAGAGGTTGACAACAGTATGCTGGTTGTCTGTGCTCAGAGGACAGATGCATTGCAGTTCTCGTTGTGCCTCCAAGTTCTTGTTTTCTCACTCTGTGGAATGGACTGTAGGGAGGTTTCTCCTGCTGGAGAGATTATCCACAGGCAGGTGCTGGATAGTAGCACATGAAGTGGTGCACTTCTTGTGTCCTCAAATGCAGTTTTCTCCTGCGTTGACTTTATTGACCACTTTAGACTTTCTATTCTTTTATCCCAGTAGAAGGAAAGTATTTCAGTCTGGTGTTGCAGGACCACGTTTCCTTTGAATTCACACAGAAATCCAGTGGTCATTTTTCCCTCCTACGGGTACTGTGGGGGGTAGAGCAGAGGTTATGGGGAGGGAGTTTCCCTCTAACACTGTTCCTCCTTGCAGCGCCGGAGCCTGTTCCCATTCTTCGACTCGGCGTACCAAGGGTTTGCCTCTGGCAGCCTGGACAAGGATGCCTGGGCTGTGCGATACTTTGTCTCCGAGGGCTTTGAGCTCTTCTGTGCACAGTCGTTTTCCAAGAACTTTGGGCTCTACAGTGAGTGTCTGGCAGTAAGCTGGCCCAGTAGCATCGTACCCAGACAGATGGGACTGGCATGCTGAGGGGTGGGGAGTTCTCTGCTTTGCCATGACATGTGGAACCAATGGCTCACATCTCTTGGCTTGTCCACAGATGAACGGGTGGGGAACCTGACCGTGGTGGGGAAGGATGCAGACAACGTGCAGCGTGTGCTGTCCCAGATGGAGAAGATCGTGCGCACCACTTGGTCCAACCCTCCCTCCCAGGGAGCGCGCATTGTGGCAACTACGCTTTCCTCCCCACAACTCTTTGATGAGTGGTACGTGCTGCCAGGGCCGGTGGGAGAGGACAAGGGAGGGAAGCTGTCTCTCTGACAGATGGCTTCAAACCAGATGAGTGCCCATCCTCATGCTCTGCTCCCTGCCTGCTGCAGGAAGGGCAATGTGAAGACAATGGCAGACCGGGTCTTGCTGATGCGGTCAGAGCTCCGGTCTCGACTGGAGGCCCTCGGGACCCCAGGCACCTGGAACCACATCACAGATCAGATTGGCATGTTCAGCTTCACAGGGCTGAACCGTAAGTATCAAGTGGCCTGCTGAAGGGAAGATTGGGTGGGGACAGTTTTGCTGTGGGTGAACTGGGCTGAAGCAGTCCAAGCAGGAATCTCTCGGTCTCACTGGAATTTCGGCATCACTGCTTCTGTGACTGGGGAGGGATGAAGCATCAGACAGTATTTTAGTGGCCAGTACTTGAACTTTTCTGCTTGTTGTGAAAGATTCAAGCATCCCTGACTGGTTCTTTGGGCTTTTCTGAGCTGTGGGTCACTGCTCTGACCTGATGTCCAATTGTTTCCCCAGCTAAGCAGGTGGAGTACATGGTCAAGGAAAAACACATCTACCTGATGGCTAGTGGGCGCATCAACATGTGTGGTCTAACTACCAAGAACCTGGACTATGTGGCCAAGTCCATCAATGAAGCTGTCACAAAAATCCAATGAAGCACATGAACAACCAAACTTACATGAAGTCACCAAAGCTATAGTGTATAGTCCATGTCTTTCTCTGCTCATGGCTTGCCTTTTCCCACACCTCTTGGAGTTTAATAAAGATGGGAGCAGTAGCTCAATCAGGGATAATCATCTGACATTTTTAAGCGGTCCTCACTATATGGTAAGCCAGTGCCCCCAGAAGGTGGGGGCAGCATGAGCCATCTTGGCTCTTGTTTCACAACAGCAGCCTGGTCTTCAGGCCCTTAGATTTGCATCTTTAGCACATTCAAATCAACTCCATGTAACTGATCATTTTGATCATGATGAAGTCTGGTGCCAGTGCAATGCACTGTGGGATAACAGCCCAGTGGTTGGGATCTCACATGGCTTGTAAGCTAATGTCACTCAGTAGTAGTTTGGGGAGGGGTAAAGCTGTTGCTAGCTTCTCTCCACCCGTCCCACCCCTTCCCAATTTCTGAGCCTTACACGAGCAAATATTTGTAATTGTGGTAATTGCTTCTTTGTGTTGCTGACATGAAATTAAACCTTTGTCTCTGAACACTACCCCTGCCTTGTATGATGTCATATCTTCAGACCATATGAATGTCTCCCCACACTGAGGTTAAAGCCTCAACACCCTGATTTGTCCACTTACTCAAGTAACTCAAGGCTGTCCCTTTCTCTCTCAGGGTGTATTGCATCTGATGATCACAGCCACTACTAAAGGGGGAGTCTTACTAGGAGAGTGTTGTTGAGAGCTCCCTGTGACTGCATGAAGCCAACCAGTTCCTCCTATATTCATCTGGTGTTCTTTCTGCCCCACTGCCCTGTGCTGCCCAGCTCATCCTGTCTGTCTGTGCTTGCTTTCTGGATGGTCAAGTGTTTCCAGCTGTTTGGCCATCCCTCCCTGGCCCAAGGCTCCTGGGCTGCCCCTAGGGTGTCCAAAAGCAGATCTCTTCTGTTCATCCCTCTTCAGCAGGCCCCTGGTGAACCACCATCTACTCCCACTGGCTTCAGCTGGGCCTGCCAGCAACAGTCTGTGTTTCTGGCACTGAAAAAGAGCTGGGACCATCTGTTTCTGCTCTCTGCAGTCACTGCAGATCTATTTATGAGCTGACAGAGCAGCTTCCTGACAGGATCTTGTGAAGAAAGGGGACATCGCCTTTCTTTGGGTCAGGTGGATGTAGCCACTATTATCCTGATGGATTTGCTTGTGCTGCAGCTTAGACAGAGAAGGCAAAAATGGTGCCTTATTGCCTTGTTGTGTTTGCACAGAGTTCATGGTGTCTCTTGTTTGTTCTTTTTGGGTTAGTATTCATGTCATAGAAGAGAGTGAGCCAGAGGCAGCCTTTCCTCCTCTCTGCAGATGGGGATCTTTTCCTCCTTGGTGTCCATTCACAATATGATGGGGAAGTGGTTAAAAGGTGAATTCTAGGGGTGACCTCAGGAGGAGTTAAGAAACCAATTCTGCTTTTGTTATTTACAATATTTGCTTAGACTTCTACCCTCACAGACCTCCTGGTGTGAAGGCTGGCTCACCCCATGTGATCTGTATCGGTGTTTTGCTAGTCTTATCAGCCTTGTTTTTCCTAGCAAGTGACCTAAATTTCTCCTTTTCTGTGGTGTAAGCTCATTACCAATTATCCCATTTACCACGGCAACAGAGAACAGATTATTCCTTTCCTCTGTACAACAGCTTTTTATGTATTTAAAAACTTCCTCTCTCCCCTTCACATCGTTCACCAGTTAAGATTAAGTGGCTCTATTTCCTTCAGCCTTTGGGGTAGGTTGTTTTCCAGCCCTTGCTTTCCTCTGTCCACTTTTCAATTGCTGTGTGTTTCCTTAGAAGGGCAGTGCCCAGACAGGGCTGCAGTTATTCCAGCTGAAGTTTTATCAGCATGGGTGGACTATGAGATTTCTGTCGTTATCTGTCAGGCTGTACTCCAGCACGTGTATCCCACTATTGTGTTTGAAATGGCCTGATATTAACTCCTGTTTTACCCCAGTCCTTGTCTGCACTGCTGTGGCTTATCTCTCTGCTTGGCAAGTGCTCTCCTGGCAGGAGTGACAGAGATCCCAGAGTCACAGTGAGAAAGTGGGCAGTACTTGCTTCTCTTTCTTCTTTCCATGAGGCTGAGTGCTGTTGCTCCGGCTACCTCTGGCCCCGGGTATGAGCGCAGCCTGGCCTGGTGGGACGAGTTAGCGACTTTGCCTACACCCATAGACACAGAGAGGGCATCACTCAGGGAAAAATCACTTTTAATGTTGATATCCCCCTTGCGCTGAGCCTCTACAAAAACTACTGACTGGTCTATGCCACCCCGAAGTCTTGGTGAGAGCCTCCCTCACACCGGCAGGCGTGTGTGGAGAGGAGGATGATCCAATGCAGCACGGAGAGACCCCTCCCCAGGGAGGGGGCTGCACTCGGGGTGAGCGGGGCTCCTTGCCCTGTGCCTAGCAGGGCTTCAGGAGTGCTGGGCTGCGTCGATGGTCAGCGTGAGCAAGGCGCTGCAAGCGGGCGTGTCACCAGGCACGGCACAAACCTGTACCGGGGCCCTGAGCTGCGTGTGGCACCCCCCAAATAGCATACTCTCCTCATGGTGGAGACCACATCTGTGCAGCACCCAGCACCGCGGGGCTCCGGGCCTCGCTGCGATGGGGATGGTAAATGATGTTAAAGGGCAGTTCTGGGTTGGGCTGCCCCTCCCTGCACTGCCTGCAGGGATGCCGTGACAGACACTTCTTCACCTTTCCTTTTTCCACCTCTTCCTTGAGACCAGATGCTGCCAGGGAGCGGCTGGGCAAGGGCCCTCGGACTCCGGCTAGCTGGTCCAGGCTGCCCGGGTGGTTCAGCCCTGCCGGGGCACATCCTTTCTCGCCTGGGGATGGGGCTCTGCACAAGTCCTGCAGGGAGGGGCGGCACGAGCGGGCGGACAGGCAGCGAGCGAGTGCAGACCTCCTGCTGCTGGACATGAGCCTCACGGCAGGAGACCCCCATGCTGCAGACCTGGAAGACACAAGCACAGCCTGGTGCAGGTGACCAGAGCTTGCCCTCTCCGACCTGCTGCTGCTCAAGCCTGCAGCACCTTTCTTAGCCAGGCACACTGGTGCAGACACAGGTTTCTAGTGAAAACATGAGCCAAGGTCTCACTCCAGTCTCTGACATCCAGTCTGCTGCTGAGAGCAGACCCTGCTCCACATCCTTTGACCCTGCTCCAGCTCCCAGCAAGACACACACCTGCATGGGCTCCAAACCACACCATTTGGCTTTGCTACCTGAAACTTGATTTTACACTATTTAAAATAAGTGATCTCCCACTTGCTGGGGAAGGAATGTTGCACCAAGAGTCAGGTTCCTACCTCCAGTCTGCATGGGCCTCCAGCACTGTGCTCTGGCCACGCTGCTGCTCAGGTGATTAATGGGGTGAGATTGGAGCTTTCCTCTGGAGACTTCTCACCTTCCGATGAAGACCGCTGCTTGCGCCCACCTGCAGCAGCAAGGGTGCTTAGAGCTGGGCTGCTGGGAGCCAGGGGTGCTCAGGGCAGGGGTGCACAGGGTTGGGCCAGGACCTAGTGGGCCCGAGCTAGCCCTAGGTGCAGTTTTGCCTGCTGTTGAGGTACTGACAGGGAACAAGATTGTCCCCTGTTCCACACTAGTCCCATGCAGGGTGTTCCCAGGACAGGGCTGGGGAGCAGCTGACACAGGCAGTGGGGTGCTGAGGCAGAGCTCTCCCCTGAGTGTGTTGTCCCTGGGTCAGTCACTCACTGAGGGATCTCAGCAGCCTCTTGCCCAGCGCCTCCTCAGAGCTGCTCGGCGATGAGCTGGTCCCAGCCTCTCTACCCGGGGACTCTGCTTCCAGGACGGTCCCGCAGCACTCACTGTCTGCAAAAGCCCAGCATGGCTGCAGCGCCTCAGGGCACCGTGGCCTTGCCGGGGTCAGATGTGAGCACCCCCGGGCCATACTCACTCTGCCTTTTGCTGTTCTCCTCGTTGTCAGCCAGCTCCTCCTGGATGAAGGGGATGCCCTCCATGCGCAGGAACACCGACTCGCTGGGACTGCGCAGCCCCTCGGAGCGGCTGCCTGCAGGGACACAGGCAGGGAGGTGCTGTGCGCCTGGGGCAGGATGTGGCAGGGTGCCAGCCATGGCAACAGGTCCAACTGCCAGGGCCCCCGGGGGACACGAGCGTATGGCAATAAGGAATTGCATGCGTGCACACTGGCAGCTGTGGGCACGTGCAGGCATCCACAGGTGTGTGTGTTTCCAAATGCCCAGGAGCCCACTCCATGAGCAACTGCATCCCAGAGGTGCTGTGTGCATCATGCCAGAGGGTCCCGGCACACACCCCCCTAGGGACATGCAGCAGGGAAGGAATGCTGCTGAGTGACTCACACATGATGCTGTTCCTCTCATTTAGGAGGGTGGCAGGGTCCTCCTTGGGTGTCTGTGGGGTTCCCCGCGCAGTCGAGGCCTTGGTTGAATCCCTATCGAAGGCCTCCATGTCAGGGGACTGGGGTGAGCTGTCCATGCGGCTGGCCACCAGCGCGTTGTGGTACTGCTGCCGGGTCACCTGGGCACACAGACACGTGCACCCAGCTCAGTGGCCACCAAGCCCCACCAGGACCTCTCGGAGACTCGGTGGCTCCAAACCGCCAGACAGCAGGAGTAAGTGCGGGACTCCCCAGCACCCACTGGGCACCCACCAGGCTCCTGGGGCACAGTGGGGCAAGAGGGCTCCTGGACAGGGGTGGCCAGGGTGGGACAGTCCCTGCCAGCCCTGCCCATACCTTGACAAACTGCACGTCGCAGAGGATGTGCACGGAGTAGTCGGGCGTGTAGATGTTGTTGCTGCTGCTGTGGAGCTGCGTGCTGCTGCCCCCATAGTCCTCCCGGTTGGGGGACTCAGAGCGGTTGAGGCCACTGCAGCGCGATGGTGACCTGTTCACTGCAGGAGGGGACAGCAGAGAGGCAAACACTCACTCTCGCTCATGGTGCTGCTTTGGGTTCCCAGTGCCGGTGCAGGACCAGTCACCTCCAGCAGCTGTTCCCCAGGACACGGGGCTGGCAGGGGCCCTGAGGGGATGTGCAGCCTGTCCTCCTCAGTGCTCGCTGGTGTGGGGACTGTGCCATGGCAGCCCCACACAAACCAAAGGGACTGGGCAGGACTCTGACCTGGTGCCAGCAGCAGGGGTGAGGGCTGCTGCCTGTCTGTCACTGACAGCTCTCTCCTGTTAATGCTGCCCTTCTGCACCGCATCTGGCACAACTTCTGCTTGCAGCCGGCAGCCTGTGAGTATTTGCTGAACCTGCCTCAAGGGCATGCTCCTGTTCACCCCGACTATGACAGATCAGGAGGAGAGGCTGCCATGGCAAGCTGGCCTGTCACTCACGTTGACTGATGGCCTCTGACACACAGCGTGGCCTCTGACACACAGCGTGATGGATTTTGTCTAGTCAGTGATTTATCGGGGAACAAAGGCAGCTTGTTCCTTGCATAGGTGACATCGTGCTGACTTTGCTCTGCTGCTACAATGCCTTATTATTACCTGGATCACCAGAAAGCAAGGGGGGCAGGGCAGCAGGCATGCAGGGCTGCAGGTCACTGTCACCAAAAGCAGCAAGTCAAAACCCCAAGTGCTAAGTGCAGGAAATTACAGGAAGTGCACACCAAAGAAAGCCCAAGCTGCCCATGGCTCCCCCTTGTCCCTATCCCATTCTTCCTGAGATTTGCATCACACTGGGGAGGCTGTGGCAGGACTGCTGTCCCCAGTCTGCCCCCAGTGCTCCAACCAGTGAGGGGCTGCCCGGGGGTGCCGTGGGTACTGCCCAGCATGCAAGGTGGAGGGGGCTTGGGGCACGGTGGACAGGGTGCTGGAAAGAGCCTGGACATGCAGATGTCCCTGGCCAAAGCCACGCCCTGTTACCTGGAGAGCCAGCCAGGGAGTCCCCTCTGCTGAAGGCGAAAGTACGGGACACTGAGACAGGCACTGCAGAGAGAGGGAGGGAGGGAGAACGAAGGAGGGGACCCGGAGGAAAGGTGAGGGATGGAGGTGAGGGTGGGATACAGACCAAGAGGAAGAATAAGAAAAAGAATCATGTGCCAGCGGTCCTGTGCTGAGCTCCCATTGCCATCTCCAGCATCCGTTCCCACCCCTTTTACACTCTCCTGCTTCTGCTCTGGGGAGGTGCTCACCAGTCCTGGGGACAGGGCCACTGGCAGGAACACAGGCTTGAAAGCTGTAAATCAGAAAGTTGGTCTGGGATGAGGTAAGGGAAGGACAGGCTGCCAGGGGGGATCTGCTCCTGGCAGGCCAGTCTGCAGAGCCACACAACTTCCTAGAGCTCTGGCATGGGTAGAAATCATCTTTCCCCCATGGGTTAAGTGCTGGCACTTGGCTCTGGCCCTTTACCAGCAATTGCCAGGATAGGGGACTTTGTGGTCAGCTGGGAAATGGGTGGAAGCTAAATCACTGCACTTGGCATCTGGGATGCTTCTGTGTATGCAGGCACATGGCAGAGAAGGAATGGGCTCTGCAAAAGTCACTGTCCCAGCACCACAGCTGCAGGCAGGGGCTGTCAGAGCTCTTCAGGGTGATGCAAAGCAAAGGGATTCATGTCAGGCTGCCTGCAGTTGCTTGCAAGGTCCTGGGTCTCAACAGCCTTAGGGTGATGCCGAGAAGAGCTATTCACTGGGGGCTGATCCTGGCAGGAACTGCAAGAAGCAGGACTCTGCATCTGGGGCTGCCTGACCCATTGCCAGAGAAGGTAAATCATAGACACTCACTTTCCATGTTTTATTGCCATGGGTTACAGCAGCAGTGACAATTTCTAGGGCAGGCCATTCCCCCTCCCAGTGATTGCTGACCTCCACAGCATTCCTGGGCCACACCACAGGGGAAGGGGGAGCACTAAGAGACCAACACACAGGGTGAGTGAAGCACTCCTTAACTTGCCCGTTTCTGCTGTCACCACTGCCACTGCCCACCTTGGAAGCAGTGGGAGATGCGAGCCTGCTGGCTGCCAGCCCCCTCCTCCAGCCATTGCCATGATTCCCCCAGCTGCCAGCCCTCCTGCCTGAGGTGTCCCGCCCTACCTCCAGCCACTGTGTCCGCAGCACAGCTGCAACACTCTAGGAACTATCTGCTGCCTGTGTGATTAATGTTTTAAAATTGCTCCAAATGTAAAACCCCCAGGAAATTTGCCCTGCAGTGCCCTTTTCTAATCTCCCTGCTGCTCCCCCAGGAATTCCTGTTCCGTGTCCTCTCCTGAATCAAAACCTTCTGCAAATAAAAAAGACACCAGCATGAATCACTGCCCAGAATGACCTTGTTCAGATGGGAGCAAAGGACAAGGTGATAACCATTAGCTTTGACTGTGTGCTCCCACTGCCAGACCCTCCCACAGCGTTTGTCACCACACAGCACCAATGCCAAAGATCAGCTGGTGATTAAGCAGTTCCATAACAACAGTTAATTAATAACAAACTGTTAAATGCTCTAGGTTGATGTCTGAATTCTCACCTGTGATACTCTATTCACACTGCCCTGAGCAGCAGCATCCCGGCAGGCGGCACTGCAGACATGCATGGCTGTTCTGACAGCTCCCACTGCGGCTTCTGCCCTGTCTGGCCCGAGGCCAGTATGCACTGCCTGAGCCCCAGCGGGGCCCTGAGGACTGACACCTGGAATACAGGACACTGGGCCATCCAGCAGCACCCTGGCAGAAGCTGGCCACTTCATAGATTTCCTCTGTCCAAACCGAGTGCTCTGTGGACACACGGTGGAGCAGGAATGTGCACTGAGAGGTTAATCCATCAGTCCATGAGCCAGCCTTTTGCACAAAGGCAGAGCAGGCAGCAGGAAATAGGTGAACCCTAGAGCTGCAGAAAGACTGGGACCCACCAGAGTGAGTCACCTGCCCAAGAGACTCCCTCGGTTCTCTTGATGACATTCCTCTTTACACATCCCTAAAGACTGAATTTGGTAGGTCCCTGTTTTTATTAGACAGGTAGAGTATGTCAGCTTACCATCAGCACTGCAGCATCTGGGGTTTGGATGAGGGATGTGACAGACTGGGATTGGGCAGCACCTCGACCTGCTCCTGAGCCACCAGGGACTAAACATTTGCAGGGGTTACAGCAAAGAAGGGGTTACCTCTCAGTCTCCCCTAATCAGAACTCCCTCTTAACTCCTGCAAGCAGCGGATCTGCTTCTTAGCCCATCAGCTCTACAGGCAGGGAATTTATTGGCACCCGGCTGATTTCCCACCACGACATGCAAATAGCTCCCAGGTAAATCAAACCATCTCTGCAATTCTCAAGCAGCCCAGTGTAGGGTCTGTGTGCAGGTTGTGCCCTGAGCCTCAGGAAGGCAAATGGATCTACAGGTGTTATACTGAGACCTGGAATGAACACAACACCCACCTGTGGGCACTGGCCCTTTCAGCGCCAGCTGTGCTGGGACCCACTGGGAGAGACCCAGCATATGGTAGAAACTTCAAAAGGACATCAAAGAGACCTCAAAGGGACCTTCAAGTCACTCTGTGGGGACTTTGCTGCATCAGCCCCTCAGCATGTTCTCTTTCTACCTCTTTAAGGGGTGAGCTCAGCACAGAGTCTGAGCTGTTTTGCATGGGGAAAAAAGCCATGGCTCCTCCAGCCAGCCAGTGTTGCAGAGAAGTTTTAGGGTCTGTCCCAAAATACTTACGTAGGAAGGAGGATCCTGCCAGGCTTCCCACTTTTCGCACATCGTTTTCTGAAACAACAGTTGGAGCTGTGGGAATAGCAGAGGAAGGGCTCCCATGCCCCAAAGCAGGGTCACGCCACCCCATGGCCACCCCCTTCTCCTGGCACCAGCTGGTTTGGCCTCCATGGATGCTGCTGAAGCAAAGGCAGGGCCAGAGGAAGCCCACAGAGACCTCACCTGAGGAGACAACAGCCATGATGGCCGGGACACCATAGTAGGTGAACGCCCCATTCTCAAACCGCAGTCCTTCCTTGCCGACCTCCACCTGCACTTTCCCCTGGAAGGAGAAGGAAAACCCTCTAAGACGTGTACCCTGTGCTCCTGACCCACCCAGGGCTGCAGGGACCCCTGCCATCCCTTACAAGAGGATGGGCATATTTGCTGGCAGAAGCAGCCCAGAACAAAAACAGGGCCACCCCCTGTCCCCCTCTGCTTGCTGCTGCCCCAGGCACCTGCAGGATGAGGACAAAGTAGTCGACGGGGCGGTTGCGTTGGTAGAGGTAATGCTCTGCAGCCTTCTTGTTCTTTCGATCATATTTCAACTCCTGGATGACATTGGGGTGTTTCAGGAGCCTCAGCAGGATCTTCTCAGAGAGGTAGGGGGACTTGAAAGGCTCCACTTCTAGAGGGGAGGCAACACACACACACGCTGTGCTCAGCAGGTCTGGGGCTGCTGGGAACCCCTCATCCCCCTGAGCCGCACAGCCCCGTTCCTGCAGCCTAAGCACCCACTGCCCAGAGGGCAGCCAGATCCAGACCCACACTGGTAGGGAAGTGGAATGTCCAGGCTGTAGGTCCAGGCAGGTGGAAATTGTTCAGTGGGGGGAGCCCAACCCAGGAATGGCTTAGGGATGCCCTGTGGGGCTGGTGCTGCAGGGCTTGCACAAGGGCAAGTGTACCTGTTGCCATGAACCGATGGGTGGCCAGGAGGAGCTGTGGGGAGATCTTCACCTTCATCTCACTCTCTGACAGCCTGAAGATGGAGAAGTCCTGGGGCTTGCGTCCCCGATGGGGAACCCGCTCCTTCTTCCGATTGTCAGCTGCAGGCAGAGCAGAGCAGTCACTCACCTACAGCAGCCACAGAGCTGCAGCAGCTGCAGGGCCCCATGTCACATGCACACCTATGCACAGGCATGTCTCGCTGCACCCTGTGGCAGGGCTGCCGTGCAGCAGCAGATGGAGCAGTGGGGCACATAAAACCTGCTGTGCATCCAGCCTTGGGAGCAGCTCCCAGGGCAGGGAGCAGGATCATGGAACACACTTGTTCCTCAGGAGCAAGCCCTGGGTTGTCCTGGCTGGATGCATCACCCAGAGTTGCAAATGAGCTTGGGGACCACCCATTTCATGACCAATATAGATGTTCCTAGGTCAGGCCCTGCCCAACCACCAGCTGCTGATGGTGGTGCTTCTCTATCTTGAGCATTCAAGACTCCCTGACACCTGATCAGCATCTCTCCACCATTCTTGTCTTTCCCATCATGAGATAGCAAAGCACTCTGGGGAAGGACCACAACTTGCTCTGGCCTGTTTCCTACCCACATGTCTGTCTGTCTGTGCAGGCTCCCACCCTGGCTCCTGCAACCGCAGTAGCTGCTCTGGGACACTAACTGTACAGATCCGTCTCATCCAGGATCTCGGACTTGATGATCTCCTCAATGACATCTTCCAGGGTGACAATGCCCATCACCTCGTAGAATGGGTCTCCTTCCCCTTCATTGTTCACCCGCTGCACGATGGCCAGGTGGGACTTTCCTGCAGGGGAAAAGCAGAGTGGCAGTGAGACACCTGCCCCAGTGATCCTGAGAGGGGTCCCCAGCGGGGTGGGCAGGCAGGTGGGCAGGGTTTGGTGGGAGGCACAGATCACAGCAGACGCTGTCACCCAAACCCAACTGTGCTAGCCCAAGGAGAAGGGCTGGACCCACAGCCCAGCCTAACAGGGCAGCTGCTGCCCAGACTGATTTGTAGATGTAGGCTCTTTTTGGGGGCTACCTTCTTTCTTTACCCAGGCTGTCAGTCACTCTGTTCAGCTCTTTGACAGCCTCCTGTGCAGGAATGAAGTGTACATTATACCAGCTCTTCCATACCCTCAGGTTCATTGGCATGAAACAACTCTTAAAGAGCAATGAGACAATGTCCTCCAACAAAGAAATGTGAACGTGTCCTTGGCTCTACTGATTTCCCTTATCCTCCTGATGTTTTCTTATTCTGTTGGTAATTATCTTCACTATTAAATTGCCAGGAACAGCTCCCCCTCATCTTTCTATCCATCACTGTCTAGACCAATTCTAAGATTTTTCTTAAAAGCCTCCATCTCCTTGAAACAGCAGCTGGTTTTTATGCAGAAACACGTATGTTTGTTTGCAGCTTTCAGCCCAGCTCCTGCAGAACTCGTGGGTGAACCATCTGGATGCAGACACTGAAAACTTTTCAACCCATCAGCTTGCACCTGAAATTCTTCTCCAAGCCCTGCCCTTGACAGCATCTTCTCTATGTTACCTTAAACAAGAAGAGTGGGACCAGGACCTTCAGCTGCAATTATGGTGACTCCTGCTTGGAAGTTCCAATGTTCCTGGATCACAGCTTCAGCTTTCTCACTTGTCCCTTGTAAGCTGGCAGCTCTGCTGACACATTCTCAGTTTTCTTGGTTTTGGCGTACGTGAAACACTTCTATTTGTTTTTGCATGTCCAGCTCTCTGTAAGTTTTGACATTTTCAACGTTTCCCTTCCTTTACTGGCTGCTCTGATTTATGGTCCTGCTCGGCATCTTGACCAGAACCCAACTTCCAAGCCACAAACAACTTCTGGGTTTCTAGCTCCAGGGTGTTCTTGGACCTGCCAATGAACAGCACTGGGTTTCTTACTGCCCATGTGGCTCCCACACTGCTCAGCAGGGCACACACATTCTGAACTTCTAGTTTTACTGAAAGCACCCTCATTGGCACCACCGCCAAAAACTTCTGCTCCGTCTGCTCTGCATTGCTGGAGTCTCCTGTTGCAATGCCTGCACAAACCCAGAAGTCCTGCAATGACCTCTGAAAAGCTGCTAACACCTTCTTTTCCCCACGGGCTCGGAGCTGAACTCCTTAAGCAGCAATGGTCACCCAAAACAGGGGCAGGTCCCCTCTCCTATGCAGCTGCTTCTGCACACACTTCTCTCCTAAACCCGTCCCAAGAAGCTCTCCTGCTGCTCCCGACAAGGGATGTGAATGCATTAATGCATAAAGACGTGCTAGGGTGGGCTCCTGCCTGCTGTGCAGCTCCTTCCTCACCCGTAGAGCCTCCTGGTGTCCCGGCAGAGGTGCAGGGACAGGCACCCCCAGAGCAGCCTGGCAGCCCCACAAACACATCTTGCTGGGGATCATGTGACCTTCAAATAACCCTGCCCTGGATCTCAGAAGAGCAGAGGACATTTCTCAGCTGAAGATCAGCACCATACATTTCTCACAGCAAATCTTGGGCATTTTCCACAGTATAAATTCCCTCCTCCTCATACCAAGCTTTTATTGCAAGATTTCAGAGAGCAGCTCACTGCCTCCCACGCCTACAGATTTAGAAATGAGAACATAACATTGCAGCAAGTAGCACTGAGATGCACTTTAAAAAAGCAAATCAATAGCCTTGGGACACTGAAAATTCAGCATGTTCTTTGGACTGGGCTATTTCACTCCTTTCATACATAGGTCTGTACATCTTTTCTCTTCAGTGGGTAATAAAGCAACACGGCACTTAAAAAGAAGAAAGCAGAGGAGTTGGCTGCAAGACAGCAGCAACAGCTACGTTTAATCTTAGCAAAGTCCAGCTTTTGAAAATGTCTCCTTTGCCAAACTCTGCTCCCAAACACTGGGGCCATCTGGTCTCCTACAAGTCCTCGGGTGAGTGAGGAGAGGGGAAAAGTTATTTCTTTTGGCCAAGAGCTTGTTGTTAATGACATTTACATGCAACCCAAAACCACCAAGCCCTTACAAAAAGCTTAGGTGCTACTTAAAGGCAGTCAGAGAGTGATGGAGGCAATTCTTTTTTTGGCCAAACACCTACATCGACACTGCAATTTACACTAGAAATGTGATTCAAGCTCCATGTTCACATAGCTGCAAATGAGATTATTTAGAAATAACCCAGCACCATTAGCCTGGAAGGAGACCTATGGTTTCACTGCGCTGGGGGCAGAGCCAGTAGGGCTGTTACAGCACTCAAGAGTTCTTTATTTTCACAGAAAATAAACACTTGTATTCACACTCCAAACCCCCAGGTTCATGTTTCCAGGCTAATACCCACACTAGAAATGGGGCAGGTACCCAGCAATGGAAAATTGTTGCAGTTCAATGCGATTGCTCCTGCCCATAGCGAGAGAGCTGATCCCAGCCCATGCCTGGCCAGCTGCTGTCCATGTCACACAAATGCCAGCCAGTCCCAGTCCTCTCAAGTGAGTGCTCCTCACAGCTGGTCCCCTCTGGGAAAGGGCTGACATGCTCCAATTTCCCACCTGAGGGACATGAGATCATTTGCAAAGTTGTGCCCCACCCCCCTGACCTGAGTGGGTCCTGTATCTCCTCCCGTCGACTTTTTAACAGACCCCATAAATTCTGGTGGAGGGTTTGCAGGTGGCCTGGCTGCATGGACATGGCTTGTTCCCCCCTGGGCAATGCTGCCAAACTCAGCTCCATCCCTCTGCCCAGCCCTGGGAGCTGCTGCACTTGCACAGGAGGAAAAGCAGTGGCCTTTAGAGCACAAGGGCACAGTCTGGGCAACGAGATGAAGCAATGTTTAAGGGAGGGTGGTACAGGGACAGACCTGGGGATGCCAGAGGGCTCACATATGCCTCTGCAGCCATTATCCAGCAGGTCAGCCTCAGAGGGAGCACAACAGAGGGAGATAAATCATTTAAACAAACCCCCAAACTCGATCTGAAACAGCTTTAAGGTCTGTAAAACTGATTCCAAAACCCGTGCTATTGTAACCACGGCTTGATAGCTCAAATGAGATTAATTATAAGGGTGAGCTGCCTCCCCACTAGCAAGCTGTCACATGTGAACTTTACAGGGCTATCGCTGAGGCAGGAAAGCACAGGGAAACACTTGAGAATCAAAGCCTTGGTTTGGCAAATGCTAGAACAAATGGGCAATTAAGTTTCCTTGTGCGAGCAGCTCCGCCGGCCTCCGCAGGACTGCTCTCGCACAGGAAGTCTACAGGTGATTAAGTGTCTGCTCAGCATGGGATACAACTACACTAAATTCTTTATGAGCTACATGAAATCTGCTCTTTTCAAACAACAGCTTCAGTGGAAAGTTAATGCCTCAAAATGCTAAATTACAGAGCTAATATAAACAGCTGAGAGCTTCCAGATGGAGCAAGCATCTGAACACATATCCAAAGCTTTTATGCCCATTTTTAGGAGCCCTGTTTTTCATAGGCACCTAAATGAAAATGGGCTAAGAGATCCATCTCAAAGCATCTTCCCCAATGAGGGAACAGGATCTGAACACATGGAAATGCCTTGACTTCTGGGAAAGAAAGTCCTGTTGGGTTCAAATATAGCCCAGACTACTTCTTTGTCATTTTTTAAAGTAGGTACTCTGCCAGAGGAATGCTAAAGATGCTTTAGCCTTGTCTCTTGTTCCACAGGATGAACATCCTGAGCATGAAATTCATTTTCATAAATCTTACAGTAAGATCTGAAGCTATTATTAAGAGATCAAAGGTACAGGCACAAACCATGAACCATTTACAGCTACAAAATGGAAGGGGGGGAAAAAAGAGAGTAATTTTTAAATAAGGTTGATTTGTGAAACAATCATGATGTAACTGAAATCTGTTTTCTGTGTGCTTTTCTTCAGAGCTCTTCAAAGGAGCTGCCAGCATCTCCATGCCTTTTTGCCAACCTGCATCTGAAGAAAGTGGGGACCCTGCTTTGAACAACTTGAAGTGGAAATGTGTCCAAGTGTGCTCCTGTGTTACCACAACTCTGCACCAAGGGTGAAATCACACATAGTGTCTGGAGGAAATGCACATCTACACCTAAGCAGGGGGGACATAACCAAGAGGGCTGCAGGGTCACTCAGCTCTAGAGGAATAAGAGTCATGTGAAGGAAAAACTGTTAATCCTAACCTAACCCAGACCTTTCTCGGAGACAAAAACTTCTCCTGCTTACATTTGTCTGTAGCCTTTCTCATATTCTCCTGTTGTGCTTTTCCTAATACTAAGGAAAACTGTAAAAAAGATGGAATATTTGGAATAGCTGATCTATTACCATTGGCAAAGCAGATCAGGAGGGTAAGGAGAAGATTACAGATGACACAGAACCTCATCTCCCATCTGTTGTGCAGCAGGGTTCTGACCTCCTGGGCAGCCAGCTGCTCAGTATGGAGGTGCCTTTGACAGCTACAAAGAGGGAGGTGGGTGGAAGGGTGCCCTCTCCCCCAAGGACTTGGCTCCCTTCTTGCTTTGCTGAATGCCTGCCCAGAGCAGACGTGATCCTGGGATTATTGGAGTGGGGTACAGCAGTCCAGGGTTTACACAGTAAGATTTAGCACAGTTTAGTGAGAAAAGCACAGCAGTGCTTCAGGCAGAGTTGCAGCATGAGACACTAAGACCATTTTCTCTCAGCAACTCACTCGCTCTCAGCCTGGCAATCACATTCCAGGGAACATGTAGGTGATAGTTCCTGGGTAAAACCGGCTCCTTAACCCACGAAACTGCCTTGGGAGGTCATTGCTTCAGCTCATCAGGATGCCCAGCAGAGTGACTGTAACACTTGCAGAAATCTCTTGAAGGCTGAGTTAAATTTGAAGCAAAACTGTGTGCTTGCAATGCCTGCAGGATCAGAAAGGTGGTACAAAAAGCATCTGAAATGGTATTGACCCCAATTCCTGGCAAATGTAAGTACGTTCTCCAGCTACATTCAATTTGCAGAAGTCTAATAGAGGCCATGGAGCATTTTGGAATGAAAAGACAGACTCTAGGGCAGAGCTGTCCTCTGCAGGACAGGCTATTTTCCCTGCTAAGCCTGAAAGTTTGGGGTTTGGAGAATTTATTTTTAGTAACTCTTCAATGACGCCAAGCCACAGAAGGCTAATTTGAGTTGCAGCTCAGCCTCTGCCCTGCTGCAGGAAAAAGAACATTAAGAGTAAATTTCTACTGTTCCTCTGATAGAGGAAAGTTGCTTGCTGAAAGGTGCCACTGCTGTATACAGACCCCTCCAGGAAATCAGTCAACAAAACCCATAAACAACTTTAGCAAGGGACAAGACTATGACTTCCTAGAGGCGCTACAAAAGAGGGAGGTGGACCTGACAGAAGAGGTTCCCATGAGGACTTATATCACTGGACTGGAGCTGCAACACGCATTGCTTGGTTATCTTCAAGAAAGGAGGAGAAACAGATTGTATCACCCACAACATTTCACACTGAATAAATGCATAAACCTTTCCTCATAGCTCCACATTCCCTATGTAAAGTTTATCCTACAGAAAGCTCACCTGCCTCCCTACATTGCTTTTGCTTGCTAAATATGGTGCAATTATTTTTTTGGTGTATTAGGTATTTTCTCCTGGGAGCCCAGAATAAAGCCAATGCTGTGTACCAACACAAATTGCCAAGAGATTGTCTCCCAATTTTTTCACTCCTCCAGTATTTTCATCTTCTTTCACCAGGCTGCAGATGGCAAAATTACTGTACTTGTATGTATTTTCTTATTTCTAGTGAAGAGGGGACACATTTCGTGTAGGGTCCTTCACTTAGCACTGCTGTTAATGCAGCACAACAATGTAAGCCTTCTATAAAGATCATGTGTAGTTCCCCTGAAAAGATGGCAAATTGGGGCTCCAGCCCTCATTACTTCTGAGTTCATTTTGCTGAGAAGATGAAGTCCAAACCATATTGCAGCACAAGTATTTCCTTCCTTCAGCTGAGCCTGTCTCACACTGCTGTAATGTTGTTTTTCTAGATGTTTTGTTGCCCTCCTCACTCGGGCTGTGAGTTGAGTTCTAAACTATTCTCTAGCAGGCCAGACCATCCCTCTGCTGCTGTTTGGAGCCTTCTGTGGGTTTTTCCCAGTTCACATTGGGACCCCCAATTTAACCACCTCTCTGCAAGAATTAGTACTGAAAGAGAAATCAAACAGTGGCCACAGCAGCAGGGTTGTGAAAAGGCAGAGGTGAAGGGTTTGACCAGTTCTGCTGTGATGGAGCAGGTGCCAGGGTTTGTTAAACAGGAGCTCACAGCTGCTCTTGGGCACTGTAACCACATTGGGCCAGTGGCTGCCTTGGTGTTACTCAGCGTGTGCTACTATTTCATACAATTTATATGTTAAATTAAATGGAAAGCTGATGATACAGGTCTGTGGAAGGCAATCTCTTCTCCACAAGGTCCTGCTGGAGGAGAGGCAGTTTGTGACACGTCTATGGATTAAAATCAAGGTAAACACCAATGCATCTTAATGGAACTGCACTCAAACCAGGTTAGTGTGAGCAAATCTAGAAACAAAGGAAGGGAAGCTTCCCCTCAAACCCTGCTATAAAAGAACAAAGAGGAAAAAAGGCTGATTATCTTCACAGCTGGGACAGAACAGCAAGAGAAAATAAATGCCTCAGGTAAACAAGAATAATAGTGTGACATTGGTGAGTGGGAGGAGAAAGAAAATGAAAGTGCTGTCGGAAGTGTGAGCAAGAGTCCCAAAGTGCTGTATTTAATAATCCCTTGACATTTTCAGTGAGAAAGAACAAATGTGGCAAGGAGCTCTGGCAGTGAAACTGTGTTACTTATACATTATGCAAAAAAAAATTACATTACGGGTATAGTGGATGTGGCAGAACATTAATCATTAGTGAAACAGATCAGAAGTACACATTGCTATCCAAGAAAGAAGAATATAAAATCTTATGGGTATTTTGTATAAACATTATAATAACAAAAATAAATAAAAGACGCAAGAATTGTTTGAGTTAATAATGGGAAAAGGAAAGAAAACTGGCTTTTCTAAAGGCATGTGAGGGACATAAGGACCTGGAGGTGGTTATGAATGCCCATCCTTACCAGAGACTTTAATTTCCTAGAATGAGACTGGGCTTTAACAGTGGGAGCATTGGCTGTCCTGCAGGTACCTTGGATGTGTGAAGTGATGAATGCCTTCATTAAACACTCGCTGAGCCAACAAGCAATCAGCCTACTTTCTAATTAGTGGAGGTGTCTCAGAAGACCTGGCCGTGGAAAGCAACCTTGATTGGATCAAACAAGATAATTCACCATAATTCAAACGGACACAGACAAGGAGACAATGATAAAGATTCTTAATTACAAACGGGGTATCTTTATTTTAGAAATTAAATAGCCAAGTGAACAGGGCTGACGCAGCAGTGGATGGGGCTGAAGGCAGCTGGGAGCTAACACCTGTCACACTGTGGGAGCCAGCACGAGAACCTGCGCTTGGAACTGGGAAAAAGAGAGTTTAGGAGGGTTCAGAGCTGGGCTGGGGGGTAACTATTTGCAAATTCAGGGCTCTGGGGGTGACCAAATGCCTACAAATAGGGGAAAGATGAATCAGAAGAAAACATCAACCCTTGGGAAGAAGAACATTTGGGAGAAGAGCTGGAATTGCTAAACACCACGTGGAGTTAGAGACGAAGACCAAAAGCAAGGCTTTTCAGCCATGTAGTTTAGAAAAGACAAGGAGAACTGAGGTGGGAACAGAAAAAGGGTCTAGGGAGAGTTCTAAATAGGGGCTGTAGCAAAACACCCCAGAAGGCCACAATGGCAGACAGATATAAGGGAGGGAAGAACCTGAAGTCATATGCCAAGAGTTCAATGGAGTAAAGTTAAAGAAGGAAGGATAATCTTCATCTGAGATGAAGACCAGCACATGAGAGTACAGGGCAGGTAGCAAGGCTTGTTACCATACCCAGGGTGCAGCACACACAAAACATCTCTGTTCAAGGAGGGCAGAGAGGACAGCAAGCAAAGGGCAAGGAACGAAACAACCACAAGTCCATTTTTATAGGTCTATTGATCCATAGGGTACCAGGCAGTACAAGTTTGGAAGGGGAAGTGTATCAAAGGAAATCAGATAAATTGCAGGGGAGCCTGACCAAGGCAAAGGGTGCCAAAATCATCTGACATCTCTAGACAAGAGAGAGGTAGAAGAGACCTCAGGTGAACTTCAACATTATTGCAGGAAAACAGTTAGGAAGGAACTGCAAAGCACATAAGGAATTAGAAAGATGAGATAACTGGTGTGGGGGGAAGGGAGTGGGCAAGGACTACTGCAGCTCACTAAGGCTAAACAATCTCAATGCTTTTGCTAACAATCTTGTATAAAACCCAGGAATTTTCTGATTTTCTCCATTGGGAGTCTCCAGTCCTGCTGAGGGGCAGAGAGGGCAGGTGGTGTCACACAGAACTCCTCTGCCTGCAATCCTGAGTGGCAGCGGGGACGCAGCTGAACATCTCTGGAGAAGATGCTGACCTGCATGTATCTGATGAGCATATTCCTGGTGCACTGAGAAATGTCCTGTCCACTCCTCCTCCCACCTCTAAAAAGGAGCAGGAGATGACTCACAGAGAGGCTTTCTCTGTATCTGGAGTGGACCAGGTTGGCCTTTCTCACATGATCAGCTCTGCCTGCGGCAGAGCGGCGCCAGGCAGCCCAGGAGCCAAGCGCTGCCCTCAGGCATTACATAATGCAGCATGTCACTGCTGCAGCCATTTCTTACACTCACTCACCACAGCATGACGTAGTGAGTAACACGCGGCAAAACACAATTCCCAGTGGGAGGGAAAAACACATGCTGTGTGTATTCTCAAGGTATGGTTAATGAAATACAGCTCTCAGCATCTCTCGGGCTGCTGGCAGCTGCTGCATTATGCATGCTGTCACAGCTGCAAAAAAAGTACAGCTCTAAGGGTTTAATCTTTTCTTCTTCCTTTAAACCACTTGCACAGAAACACTTTATAGACCTCCTTCTCACTGCTAAGCTGAAAATGTGAAAGCTAAGTAATGAGAAGCGATTTCCTGTCATAAACTCCTTCGCACAGAACAGAGCAGCGAATGCTGTCTGGGCAACGGTGCAAGGCAGGTACCGTGCCCATGGTGCCAGGCCACGGCAGACACATCAGCCCCTGGGGCACAGGCTCACCTGCCGAGCCAGCGACCTGTGTGGCCAAAGGCTCTTATAGTCTTCATAACAGCACAGGTAAATCCAGGGCATTGCTGGCCCTCAATCCACCCGGGGATGTTCCACCAGGTGACACCAGGTTCATTGACACACCAGCACATGCAGGGACCAATTCCCCCCAGCATCCCTGGTACCTGCCACATCCTGCCAGGAGGCTATGTGGAGCTGCCTGTGGAGGCTGCTGACCTGGAAATCATTGGGGGTGCAGAGGGGTGCAGGGGAAGCCCAGGGCGGAGGGGGGGAGGCCCGGCGACCTCACCCTTCTTGAACTCCTCAAGCAGCGTGTCGAGGCGCGTGTCGTTGAAGACGCAGTGGAGCGGGCGGCGGTAGAAGCGGGTGACAGTCTGCAGGGGAGTGCAGTCATCAGGGTCGACAAAGGCCAGGTCTTTGACAAAGAGCAGATCGACAATGTTGTCGCGCCGTTCACCCTCATAGACTGGGATGCGGGTGTAGCCAGACCGGAGGATCTCAGAGACGGTGGCGAAGTCCAGCACGGCATCGGCCCGGAGCATGAAGCAGTCGGCCAGCGGCGTCAGCACATCCTCCACCACCTTGGTGCGTAGCTCCAGCGCGCCCTGCACCATGGCCAGCTCCCCCCGCACCAGGTCGCCGTGGGGGCCAGCGGCGCGCAGCGTCTCCAGCAGCCGCTCCCGCGTAGAGAAGACGCTGAGCTCCTGCCGCAGCGCCCAGTCCAGCAAGCGGCTGAGCGGGTAGCAGAGGGGGAAGGCGGCCAGCATCAGCAGCCGGGTGAGGCAGAGCGTGCGGGAGGCGATGGCCAGCCCGTGCCGCGAGCACACCGAGTAGGGCAGCACCTCGCCGCCCAGGAAGACGGCGGCGGTGCACAGCAGCACCGGCAGCCAGGGCGCTCCCCGTGGCCCTCCGGCCGCCGCCGCCGGCCCGCCGCCGGGCAGCGAGG
>VZTZ01050873.1:60882-80748 GCA_013400955.1 Drymodes brunneopygia
GCACGGCCCGTGCGGGAGCATCCCCGCGGCGGGCAGCACCGCGCTCTCTCCGCACCTGGTGAGACGCTGGCGGATCTGCCCGGAGCCCGTTCCCGGTGACACGGGGCAGCCCCCACCCCTGGCAGCCAGAGCGGGCTGCGGTCCCGAGCAGTGAGCTGTGCCCCAGCCACCCGCGGCTGCGCTGGCTCCCGGTGGCATCCCAGGTACACCGCCTGTGGGTTGCGGTGCGGGGGCTGCGCCTCCCCTGCACTGTGTGGTCGGGGTTTGCTGAAGGGCTTCTGCCAGCAATCTTTGGAGCTGGAATTTGCGGTTAGCCTCCTTCTGTTATCTGCCGAGGCCCTACTCTTCAGCTTTTCACTTCCCTTCTGTCCGTGGGAGTGGTTTAATTTTTTTTGTTTGTTTGGGCTGGTTTTGTTTTTTTTTTAATGGGAGGTGGGTAGTCGTTAGATTCGCAGTCTTTCTAGGAAACAAATGTACCACACTCTAACTACGTTTATTCTCATGTCTAGACCTGATGGGGAATGTTGCTGGGGTTTATCAGCTTCACAAGTATGTTATGTGCTCAAGAATGCTCTTAGGGTCTGTTGAAACTTTTGTGTCTTCCCTGGACCAACATTGATGACAACCTTGAAACGAGGCTGGGGAACTGGAAAATAGTTGCTTACAACTGCAACAGACTCACTAGTGGCAAAGCAGGAAGCTAGCAAATGTAATGGAGGCAAAGGAACTGCCCGAAAAATTCTGATTATTCACTCATTATTGCTCCCATGAAAATAGGTCACTTTCTGTGTCAGTATGTCAGCAGGCAGACAGGCATGAAAAGCTGTCAGGGGGATCTGTGCTGCTTTCTGTGTTAGGAGAGACTCTTCTCTCTCTCTCTGGGAGAGGCAGCTAATTTTCTTCCAAATGTGATAAATTCACGGGGTGTTCACAGGGGCTGTGTGCTGCTTCGCAAGCTCTTGCTGATCTTCCACTTTCTAACTCCCCTTTAGTACCACTGGGGAAATATTACCTGGTGCTCTAGCTGGGTGTGATTGATGGAGGAGCCAACAGGTAACCTACTTGTGCAGCCCGTGCCTCAAGTTGTGCTGCCTGAGGGACAGATCTCACAAGCTGCCCTAAGCAGTACCCAGAGTGACTTGGGACCAGCTCAACCTGCTCCTGCCTTCCTATCTGCAAGGTTGGGGCGGATGAGCACATGGCTGCTCCCTCCTTATTAGGACCTTGTGGGAGCTACTGTCTGAGATCATCCCGTATTTTAGCAGTGGCAGGCTGTCATCAGCCCTGAATTTCTCCCAGATTTCTCGGTACTGAGAATAATGTAAGGACGGTTTAGTTTTGTGCATGGCTGCCATACCGTTTTGTATTGCTGTCTGGGAGCTGTGTGCCCATGCCAGTAGTTACTCATATTTATTAACTTGCAAGTTAGATTCCTGGAAGGTTTTCTAATGATAAGTTTCTCAGTATAGGAATTGAAGACTGTGAATTACAGGCGTCCTTTTTTTTTTAGTTAATTAACTATTTGGAAAGTATTCTTGTCTGTAGTACCCTTGTCACTAGAAATCCCTGGACAGCAGACTGGAAATCACTGGTCTAGCCTGAAAAAAAGTGGGGAAAAAAACCATGGCATTGCAGGAGGAGGAACCACAAGGTGGCAATCTCTCTCCGCACTTTTTACTGGCAAAATAAAGCTTTGGCAAAAAAAAAAAAAAAAAGAAGCGCGGACAGTAACTGTATAAAGCTGCAGTGGCGATTGGTCGCATCTTGTATCTCCCAGAGCCACGGCAACGTTCGTTTTGATGCTGGATTTTCTCTTCTGAACGTTTTTCCCTTTAGTATGAAAATCTCACTTTCAAGGAGCTGGCCCTGTAGGCAACTCTTTCCTGGCTTTTCCATCCTTTGCCCCTAAATAGGCAGCAGATGTTGCTTGTTAGATTGCTCACTACCGGTGCTGCTTGCGTGCCTGCAGGCAGAGCTACCGTGTGCCTGGAGAGAAAGTTTCCTCCTGCACTGGAGGCACTGTCTGGTTCAGGGCATTGCTACTCTCATGTTATATTGATGTACAACATAATGGTTGCATCAGCACCCTGCTTCATGCACTGACATGCCCCAGTGGGAGCAAAATCACCTGGATGGTAGGACTAGACAGTGACCTGCAGGTTGAGAGTGAATTTGGTCTTGAGGGGACTGCAAAGCCACAGTGACAGTGGCTCCACTCAGAAAAAGATGTGGCCAGAGTGTAAAAACCCAGAAGAGAAATAATGCTCAGTTTAAGGTAGAGCCTCTCTGGTCCTGCAGTATCAAACACCATCTGTTACTATGAGCTGCATCTTGATCAGGACATAGTTGTGTTCCTGCCAGATGTTAGCTTGCATGTGCTACATGTAAAAGTAAACTGGTGTGAAAGCTGTGGTCAGATGTGCTTTCAGTAGGATTTGCCCTGCGTAAGTGACGACGTGCTAGCCAGCCTCTTGCTGAGAGGATGCACTCCAGAAGTTGCAGGTGTGTGCTTGGAGTGTGTTCAATGAGTCAAGATAGGAAATATCTTCCAAAGCTCCAAATAAAGACAAAACAAACTCAGCTTTAGCACATGCTCAATTGATTGAGTCTTTGGCAAAGTATGACATGAATTTGCAATGTTCTCACTGAGGTCTGTCCTGGCTGTATCCCACAGTCCTTCAGCAAACACAGCATAGCTGTCCTTCTTCTCTTATGCCAAACCCTACTTGTTTTACCTAACTCTTCTATTAGGAATGGCAGCCTGATTCCCACTCACCAGCTCTGTTCAGGTTCTGCTTTACACTGTGTCTGCCACCACTGAGGTCTCTCTGCAGCTTGTGTCACAGCCTGCAATATCCACAAACTTGCCAGTGGTGACTTCTCTAGTACCCTCTGTCCTCTCCCAGCTCTGACTGTGCAGGTTCAGGCAGGACCTGGAGAAACTGGGAAGCATGGACATGGGGAGTTTCCTAAAGTCTCTTTACATCACCTTGACTTTACAGTCTGAAATCAGAGTCTGAGAGGCTGTGGGTTGCAATTCACTTCCTTCCTGGTTGATGGGAGCCCAGGGGCTCTGCTGTCCGCTGGTCCTCTAGAAAAGGGCCGAGAGCCACCAGGGACTCCTAGTGGGGATAGAAATGTTAGCAATCCAAATCATGATGGGAAACAGAAGGAGCAAAAAAATTTTTTCTCCCCAGAAAGTGGGAGGAAGTCTAGCAAGGACAAGGCTGGCTTCTCCTGGAACATTTGTGCAATCTGATTGTTACTAATGCTCTGTAGCCAGCTTAGAGAAGATATTTTCCCTAAGTAAGTGAAATAAGCACTGTGATGTGGGATATATGATAACTTCAGAAGAAGAAGGAATAAGACCCGAGGCAAGAGAGCTTCAAACAGTGTCTTTTTTATTTCTCTCCTTTTTTCCATCTCAAGGTCTGTGGTGTTCAATTAACCCTCTTTATCCTGGCCATGGTTGCTGCAGCTTTGCAAGGTTTTACTGAGCCTTCTGGATGATGATGTGTTAAGCACTTGGTTTGTGATAACCGGTTTTCTCCTGAAATGATACCAAAAGTCTGCTGTTTTGATTTAAACTGTTTTCCATGCATTTTGGTTAATAGCAAAAGACAGTCCATTCCAAGAGAATCTAGCTTGAGGAAGCCATGAAATTTAATTCATTTTTGCAACTTAAATATATAATCAGTGACATATGGTAATAGTAAATACAGGGGGAAATGTCATTGTTTCAGTCAAATTTCTGCATTCAGTCAAAACCTAATAGTTGTAACATCAAACTGTATTTTCCATTGAACAGGAAATAAAGCATCGTTTTTTCAAAGAAAATAGACATGCAATTGCATGCCTATTACATTGCTTATATAGCTTTATTTTTAGCTTTCTCCATTGTTGCTGTTCTAAAGGACTAACAGAAGGGAATCTGTGGAGGGAGAAGATACAGGGCAACACCCAGTTGCCCGTGGTAGAAAGGACAAAGATGTCTGTGCTATGAATAAATCCACTTTCCCTGCAGCTTTTTTCCAGGCAATAAGCTTCTGTGCCTGGGTTAGGGACTCAGCACCTCACCCCTCACTGCTGCAGATATGCCAGCCCTTGAGCAATGCTGAGGTGAGGATGAGTTGCATTAAGGGCTCTGGAATTTATGCAGAAAGAGCATTGCTTTTTCTGGATTTATTTGAGAACTTTTTCTGGGCAGTGGAAGCAGAGTATTTGGTTTAAAGTCTCTCTGGCATAAACCCGTCTCCTCCTCCCTCCATGAGTACAGGTCACTGATGTACTGCTGACCTTTCCTCCTCATTCAGTGATGCTCTCTTCTGAGCCTCCCAATTTCCTGGTTCCTTCTGGGGATTTCACTTTATTTCTGCTTCGTCTACTTGTCTGGTTTTCAGGCATGACCCACAGTTTTCTCCTCTTGCTCTCTAGCTGTGAATTTCGTGTGTTGCTTCTGATTTCTCTAATGTACACCAACAGTTTGCAGCTTTGACACAGTTGATTTCTCCTGTCCTTGTAGCAAGGCCATGCTCAGATGTCTGGATTCAGCTGGTGACAGAGAGCTTATTTGCCCTATGCAAATAAATACAGAGGACAGGAGTTTACAATTTTTTCATTACCTGAAATATTCCAGTTCTTTTCTGTCTCCCTCACCCCAGCAGCATCTCTGATTTGAGAGCATTTTGGCTGCTGTTTCCTCCCCTGAGCTCCATCTCCTCGTTGATTTCTGCACACAGTTCCTTCCTCTTTTTCGTAATTGACTCTTTTGCTCCTCCAGTCTCGCACTTCATCCATCTTCCTACTTCCCCTCTCTGATCTAATTCTCATGTCCACTTCCTCCATTTTTGCTGCTGGAATGTGAAGCATCCCTCCAGAAAAATAGAAGGTCTCTGTCAACTTTTACCATCCCCCTCATATTCCCTCTTCCTTCACCTCCATCATCTCCCCCAGATGGTGGGATGAATACTTGCTTGCATTCATTCTCAGACTTGCAAAATTGGCATATTCACTTCTCTTTCTGTTTCATGTGATGATGTGAAACAGGGATAATTCTACACATTTCTCTGCTGCTCAGGGCTGGGCTCAGTTTGAGGAAAAGGGTTTCTGAGGCTATTGTTGTCTTCAGGGCACTGCAGAGCTCCAGGCTCACAGTTGTGTTTTCACTCTGTATCTCTTTGACTGTGACAAATTGCTACTGTATTTGCTGCTTCTCAAGATATGAAAGACAAAAGTGAAATCAGACCTGGCCATTGATGAGTACAGAGAAGTTAATGGAGCCAAAGAGCATTCTCTGTCCAAGGGTATTGTTGTACACTGAAATGTTCTCAGTCTTTATGTATTTTTTTTCTGCTTGCTGAAGAGGCACTGGGCAAAGGGGATTTCTGTCTGCTGAGATGGCACCTGGCTTGAACCTCCAGAGCAATTCCTACAGCTTTATGGAAATCATGCATCTCAGTCTTTCAAGGACCTCAGAAATCCTGTTGGGAGTTGAAGACTTTGGGATTTCACAAGTTCTCTCCATGGACAAATCTGCAGGACCAGAGTACCCTGGGCTTGTAAGAGTATTTTTGAGACCGTGCATCAGAAGTCAGAGAAAGTAAAACAAAAAGGCAGATTAAGGAAAACAATAAATGCTGTTTATTCCAACAGAGTACACGGTATCTAACTTCTCACAGAACTGGAAATTAAATTAGAAAAACCAAAAAAAAAAAAAAACCTAAAAAAATTCATTGGCTGCTAGCTGCCTAAAACTCCATTTCATCCTCATAATTTCATTCTGTGGTGTGCCACCCGGGGAGAGCCCACACTCACAACCTTTATGGCACCAGTGCTTTTTTTTTGTCCCTGTCCCCCCACCTTTTTTTTTTTTTACAGGTTTCTTCATTATGCAGCTAATGAGTACAGATTGACTCTCAGAGAAACGTGCTCTACTTTCCTATGGCTAGATTTGGAAATACCAGTTTGTGCTCCTTTCACGCTGCCAGAAATGCAAAGACAACATTGCCAACTGTGCTTTTCCTGAGCAGGCCGTTGGTTTTGATCGATGCCTTGCCTTTTGCACGTATGGAGGGAGGAAGCTCTCTCAGTGGGCTTGCTTTCCTCCTGCTGTGGCTGAGCTCCCCAGCCAGCCAGTCCTTCCAGCTCAGACAGAGGTATTTGCTTTTTACAGAGCTTCCCAGGTCACCTACATTAAAGAGCAATATGTGGATACCATATTAAATCAAGCAACTGTCCCCTGTCTGTTTGATCAGGTTAGACATGATACATAAACATGCTAGAAAATGGTTTCAGCAGTGGAGTTCAGGCTGTGCAACACCCACCTCGAGGCACTGGCACTTTTAGGAGGTTGCATTCCAGACCTTAAGGCTCTTGTGGTGAAAATGATGGACACTGCACTGCAGAAAGAGCAAAAAGCTCAGTAAAAAGAATCTGTCATGCAATTGCATGCTCTGATGATCACAGCTTTACCACGTTCACTGGTCTCGCTCTTCTTAGAAATTGTCGTGCCACGGTACAGGACAGGAGCTTAAGAGCCTGAAAACAAAGTTTATTTTTGTGAAGTATGGATAACACTCTTAATTTCCACTTGCTGAATTTTCTCCTTGCTGGCTTCTTTTAGAGCATACATAACTCAGATTTACTTGACAGCACTACAGAAACAGACATGGTTGATATCTTGGAAACCAAAGACATGATGATTTTTTTTAAAAAAAGGCTGTCTAGCCTGTTTTATCCTTCCCAGCCTAATGGAGGTTTGTTTGGTACAGGACATCCTCTGATGATAATAACTTTCATCATTTATGAGCAAAGTTTATTTTTTAGTGAACTAAAAATGTTCCCCCTAAGGAGATTTCCCCCATTTTCTTTTGGGCCAATCTGTACAGCCTCAGATCTGAGTTTAGATTTCCCTTGTGCTTTTTATTACTTTTATTTTTTTCTATCTAAAGAGGTTTTCTCTGCTGAAAACCTTCAACAACTGCTCAGACCATTTACAAAAAGCACTTTCACAGGCAGTAGCTCTACGAAAGAGGAGAAGTCGAAGTGACTACCTATAATAATGAAGTTAAATGCAGTTTTAAGTGTTTGTGAACTGCAACTGACTGAAAGGGTGCCAAACATTTTGCAAATATATACAAAAAGACAGGCCCCTGCTCTAATCAGCTTATAAATTAAAAGAAAAGTACATTGGCAAGAGCAGAAGAGATGATATGACATGCTTTAAATAGTTTATAGGGAGCTGGAGGATTGTTGTTTATTTGGTGATGTTGGGAAAATATTTAATGTGCTTTGGTTAAGCTCTTTATAGAAATGCTTCTCCTCCCCCAGTTTTCTTTTCCAATGACTGTTTTGAAGATTAAAACCAGCAAGTTTAGAGTAGATGGAAAACGGAGAAACCTATTTCGAAATTGACAAAACCGCGAGTAAATCTTTATAGATACTTTTTATGTGAGTCAGGCTTTCTAAAGTAATTATCGTAATATAAGAAAGGACCATCTCTTCGCCGCCCCTGCGGACGGCGAGCCAGGGTCGCAGCTGGTGTAAATTGAGATACCTCCTATCTAGTGTGCGTGGCTGGGGCGGAGGTGGCCGTGCCCCCCCTTTCCGAGTTTCCGAGCCATCCCCAAGCTGCGCCGGGCGGCAGCGGCGGCTCCCGGGACTCCCCGCACCTCCGCTGCTGCCCAGCGCTCGCAGACAACCAAGTAATTTTTAATGCTTAAAGGGTTTCTATAGCAAGCCTACAATTTATTGAAAAGCAGACCAACAAACAAAAAGCCCAAACCGCTTTGTTTTTAGATTTAACTTGCCGCCGCTGGACTCAGGCGCAAAGTGGGGTGCAATTGCATTTCCGAGGGGATTGGGGCAAGCTCCCGATGTTGGTTTGGAAAGTTCAGGTAGGTAAATGAATATTTCCTTCAGCGTCGTCTTCCCAGAATCTGGAAGGCGACTCCGGCATCTGGGAGGGTTTTTGCCTCTTTCCCTGCTGTTTTATGTTGTTGGTGATATCTTCGCAGATAAGTGACTTCAGTGCATCCGGAGTTTGCGTTCAAAGCAGAGACTAATTGTGGGGAACGTTTCAGAATAAACACATTTCTCTTCCGAACTAGTGTGTTTGTAAGGAAAAAATATATTAAAAAGAGGTTAAACTGGATAATCTGTTTAGTTTTGTTTGCGTTCCCCCCCCTTCCCCTTTTTCTACAGAACACACTGGAGTTTCGTTTGAAAATACAACCATCCTTGGCGGGAGGCACGATACAAAATTTCGGCCTGAAACCACAACAAATAACCCTGAAGCCTTGCTCAGATCTTCTGATAGCATAAAAAATATTTAAAATAACGAGATAATTTTAAAACTCGTGTTTCTCATTTGGAGGTGACCCAAAAAACTGCGGAGCTTCTGAAGGGGAGGCTTAGGTCCTGGGTCAGTTTTAAGTGCTGTTGCAAACCGCGGCAGAAGCGTTTGCAGCCGAACACGAATTTCCAGGCTTAAATTGCCTTCTTCCTGTCCCGGGATGCCAGGGCTTTGCACAGCTGAAATTGCACAGCTCTTTTCCCCGGATCCGCTTACTTATTGCAGCGTTCAGAGCCCGCTGCCCTGGGCCGCCTTTTGCTGCTCTGGGTCAGCCTGCTCTGCGCTCGGCAGCCTCTTCCCAGGCGCGGCTGGAGCCCTGCTCTCGTCTCTGCCTTGGCGGGACGGTTACACGACAAATCCTGGTTTGTGAGTTCCCTGCTCAGCCCTCGCAGAGCCAGAGGTATGTTTCATCCTTCCCCACGCGTTACCACGGAGGCTCCGTACTGCCGCAGCCCCTGCCTGAGTGACTCGGACTGGAAGGGGAAGGCTGCGCCTCTTGTCTTGAAGCGCTTCAAGGATAGAGAGACCGGGGGACCGGAGATTTCCACCGGGGACAGCGCTGCCCGGGGGCTTCACCGGGGCCCAGGCCCGAGTGCTTTCCCTCTGTGCAGGGCTCTATCGAGCGCACCGAGCTCCGGGACTCGCCGCGGCCCACCGGGGCCGCTCCCGCCGCCTCTCGGGCCCTGACTGGGGCGATCGGGGCGCGCAAGAAGCTCCGCAAGGACACCGAGAGAAGCTGGAGAGGATTGCCAGGGGCGGGGAGCCTTGCGGGGACAGAGGGATGCCCGTGCGCTCGGAGTGCCCCTGACCCGGCAGCCCGGATCGCTCGGACCCGTCCCGCCGGGCTCCCCGAGGGCGGCTGGCGGGTCCCGGCGCTCGGCCCACTCTTGCAGCGATTTGTGCCTCGATCCCGGAGCCGCGCGGCTGCCCGCAGCCCCGGCACCTCCGGGTGTCCGCAGGTGGGTGCTCTCCCCCGCCGCGCCGGGCCCCTCACCAGCAGATGGTGCTGCGGGCGCCCCATCCCCGGGTCTGCGGGGCCCCGACGGACCGCACCTGGCCCGGCTCAGCCCTCCCCCCGGCAGCGGCACCGGGGCCCTGCGTCCCGAATGGCTAGGGCGGCGCGGGAACCGGGGNCGTTACGTGTCCCGAAGGTCTCAGACTGCTTGCGGGAGTTCGGGGCTTGCCCGCGAAGCGGCTGCTGAGGGAGAGGATGTCCGATTCAGATGGACATTCCTTGAGGCTCCCGGGACTGTCGGCAGCCAACACCGATCCCCGGCCCGGTGCCACGACCTTGCGCCCAGGCCTGACAACCGCAGCCGCCTGCACTTTTGCAGTGTTCCGAGCCCGGTCCGTCCTGCCCCGGTCCGTCCTGGAGGCAGCGACGGAGGGCTGGCCTCGGCACGGGGGTCGTCGTCGGTGCCATCAAACTGTGCTGTCCTTTACATCCCCGAGGCGGATGATTCCATACCAGGCACTGCTGCTGCCGCCCCTCTTCTTTCCCTGCCGCTGGTCGGACACCGATGGGCCCGGAGGCGGGCGGGAGAGGGTGACCCGCGGCTCGATTCCCCGTGCCACGGTTCCCCGCAATGCCTTCGTGCCTTTATGAGAGGACCGGCCGAGCCCCAGCTTCGGACAGGGCGCGCCGAGCTTGTCGCGCCCGGGCTCCGGGGCGCTGGCGGCCCCCAGCCCCGCTGCGCCCGTCGAGTACCGCGGAGACTCCAGCGCTCAGCCCCGAGGGCTTCGCCCAGCACCGGGGGTCCCGGCGCGGTTTGGAGCTAACTCTTCCCTCAGGTAGTGTTTGGGGTTTTTCCCAACCAGGGCCGTCCTCGCTGCCTTACCGTCTCTGTCGTTCCTGCAGCCGGCTGCCATCTCGGGCCGTGCTGGCCGGCCCCCGCTCTCCGGCAGCCGTCCCGAGGTCCTCGGTGTCTCGGTGTCCTGACTCCGTCCAGGTTTTTTGTGGTGTGGAAGCTCCCGCAGCCGAAAACGTGCGCCGGAGCCGGCGCAAAGCGAAAGCTCCGTGTTGGCGGGGCTGCGGCAGGACGGCGGGCCCCGAGCCGAGGGGGTTAAACCAGGAGCCTCCCCTTACCTTCAAAAAGTTAAAAATGTCTGGAGCCTGCATCTCTTAAAGGGGCGGTGCTGGCTGTAAGGAGTCTTGGCACCGGCTGCGAGAAAGGCTGGTCAGGGGCGTGAGTTCCCCTCCACCAACACCAAAACATTGCAAAAAAAGGCAGAGCGCCCCACACTTTAGATAAGGACAATTAGCCACCAGCGAGCCCCTGCAGACAGCGAGTTAATTAGGGGTTTCCTGCTCTCCGGCATGCCCTGTCCCAGCTCCTGCCCCCCAGGGCTCTTAGCCCTGATGGCACCTGGGCTGGCCCTCATGGCCACCTTCTCGCTGCCCTCCCAGGCTGGGGACAGGAGAGCACTGCCGGTGGAGAAACCTCCAGGTGTGAAGGGAAGAACTCTCATTCTCCTTGATGTCAACACCAAGAGCCCTGTCAGGATAATCAGTGAGAATTTCCTCTCCCTGCAGCTGGACCCCTCCATCATTCATGATGGCTGGCTCGATTTCTTAAGGTAAGGCAGGAGCCCCTCGGCGCTCTCCCCACGTCGCCCGCGGGGCGCCCCGGCGATCCCGCCGCCCAGCCCTGCCGGGCTCCGCGCTGCTGGCGGCGCTTGTTGTGACGGAGGGAGCGAGGCCATGGTTTCCATTAAGATGCACATGTTTGCAATGGAGAAAGCATTTCGGAGACTTATCAGTTATGACTGCAAAAATGTCGTGCTCCCCTCGCTCCAGCAACCGCTCCTCTGCAAAAAGCACAACACGGGGCCGAGGCAGCACAAGGGGGGGAAAAAATCAAAATCAAACAAAAAATAGCAGCAGGAACGGGGCCGCCTGCCGAGCCGAGCCGAGCCTTCCACGGGTCCCGACGGGCAGAGAGCGGGTGTCGGCCAGGTCTTCTGAGCCCTCCGCTCCCCGGACTCCCAGCCCTGCGCGGGGGGCAGCGCCGGGCTGCAGCTGCGCTGGGCTCCACCGGCGGTGCGGAGCGGCCGAGGCCTGGAGGCGCTGGAACGGCCAGAAAGCCCTCTCCCTGGCTGGGTAAGTCGGGGAGGGAGAGCGGGGCTCCTCCGCACGCCCGCTCCGAGGGTCCTTTCGGCAGCCGGGGAAAGAGCCGGGCGAGGATGCGGGAAGGCGCGAGAGAAGCGGAGCCGGGACGGCTCCCGCTTTTCTCCCTCCCCGCTCCGCTCCTCTCCCCTCCGCGGCGGCTCGGCCCGCAGCTCGGTTCCGCGTGGCGCTGAGCGCCTCTGCCTCCTGGACACCGCTGCACTTGTCCGGAGGGCGCCGGCAGGACGGGGGGGAGCCGGGCCCGCCGGCCTCCGGGCCACCAGCGGCGGGCNGAGGAGCTCGGCGGAGCTCGCTCCCCCCATTGCTGGAGGATTCGGCGGGTGTCGGCCCCAGGGAACAAAAGACCAGCGCTGGGGAGCGAGACTTTTCATATTCCCCCGCCCCGCTGCGTCCTCCGTCTCCCTTTGCCCCCGAGCGGGCAGCGCCGGCCGCTGAGGAGACTTTGCCGCGGCTCCAGGCAGGGGCCGGGCATCGGAGCCCCGGGATGCCTGTGCACGCCCCGTCCCGCGGCTCTCGGGAGCCCTGCCTTTCCCCAGGGACCTCGCCCTTGTGCGCGTTTCTGTGTCCGCCGCAGCTCCTTGGGCTCCCCGCTGCCCCTCCGGGCTTGGTGGCTGTCGGTCCCCGCGTGCTGGTGCCCGGTCGGGGCTGCTCCCCCTCCGAACCGCTGGGCCATGCGAGTTCTTTCCAAAATCACCGCCTGGCCCCTGCCTTTCCGCTGCTCCCCTCTTCGCAGTCTGCCCTTCTCCCCATCGGACTCAGTACACAAAAGGATTTCACCTTTCGCGGCCCATAATTCACACAAAGAAACTGCGTAGAAAAGCTAGGGCCGTGTCTCCGTCCTAAGGCATTTCTTTTAAGAAGCAGAACACTATGTACACAGGCAAGAATTTATTGATTTTTCTGTCTTGCTTAGTTTGTTTCTTTTTTTTTTTTAAAGAAACAACCTTTTTTTTTCTTACTCAAACGTAGTACAAAAATTAGCTTAAGATTTTTCCATAAGTAATTTTGAAGGCCAATTAATGCCAGACAGATCCCACAGGGCAGGTCTGTGGAACAGAGGAAATTTTGCAGAGATCTAGTCAGCAGCACAGTCCTGAATGGAAAAAGCAGATGCATTTGCCAGTTTTCTGATGGCTCTCACTCCTGCTGTTTCCCTACATAACTAACATCTGATCTCTCTGAGATGAATGTCCCTCTATTCCCACACGCAGGCAGGTGGGTAAGTTTTTTGCTCCATCTTTCATTTGGTCTCCTAGCTGGGGCAATCCTGATGTTATTCCTTGTTTTTCTTATAACAAATCTCAGTGGAAGGGTTGGTTGTAAGCTGTGCCTGCTGAGATGCACTTCAGGAAAAAATGCTGACCAAACTTGCCACAGACACCTTGTACAGTAGAAATTAAGTGTCATGCATAAAATTGTGGATGGGAATCATACAAAACATTTGTAAAAATAAATTTTCCCACCTTCCATATTTCAACAACTTGCAGGAGAGACCTTATACTTAATTATTAAATGTCTTCACAACAGCTTTCATGTTAAGGAAGGACTTAACTTTTTTTCCCATTTTCCTCATGGCAATAAAATTGAAATGTAGCAGCCTTCAAAATGAAGCTTTTCATAGAAGTTGTAACCACAGGTCTTAACTTTTCATCACTTAAACGTGGAACAGGACCATTGTGAATGTGGGTGAAGGAAGAAGACACATGTGGTGTGTATCAAGCATTGGTGTAAATCAGAAAGGTGTGGTAAAAGGGATTTCCTGCCTGGAAGCAAAGTTCTTGTATTTGTTCTTAAGATCTGTGTGCAAACTCCAGGGCCAGGGAGTCCACCCTATTTGGATAAGGGCTAGAGCTGCTAGTAGCTCACATCCTCTTGTGCTGAGGCTGCACTAAGTGCTTCACTAGAGGGATCCAGTTCTCCAAAATAAAATCCTGATGCCACCACAGCTCTTTGCCCTGCTGTACTGGGTATGAGTAGCCATCTTCTCCATTTGAAGCACCAGTCCCATTTTTGTTCCCTCACCTGTGGCTCATCCAGGACCTGCTTGGGACCAGGACATGCAGTTTGCTCTTGCTGCTGAGGACTTATAGCTTCAACAGACAGCACAGAAAACCAATGGCAATCAGCACCTGAGCATGGGGGAAGCCAACAAGCATCCTGCTAGGTACCCTTCCCTCACCTCAAGCGGTCTGGGGTGATTTGGGTTGTTTTCCACATCCATGGGCTTTTATATGCCCAGTACCTATTTTCTGAAATTTCTTATAATGGCATGGGAGTGTGGAAGATGTTGGGGGGCCTGATTACTTAAAAAAGTCAGAAAACACTTAACAGAGAATTCAGTGAATTTTTAAGTCTTGTGCAGCACCCTAGTGATTTTTAGTGACGTGACAAGTGATTGTTCGGTTGTTTTCTGCTTTGAGTGTTTGTCCTTTTGCCTCTTCTGTCTATGGGTGCACACAGACTCCAGACCTGTGCCCACAGAGCCTGGGCTCTCTTTGCAGCCCCCATCGGTGTTCTGTGCTTCATGTTCCCCTGTGGCCTGTGCACAGAGGGGGTGAGAGGGTACTTCTTATGTTCCTTTGAGCTGCAGCAACTCAGAGTGCAGGACTGAGGTGAAGGGCCCGAGTGCAAGGCTGCTCAGAGAACTGCAGTTACCAGTGAGTGACTGTGAGTGGTGTTCACATCACAGGCAGTGCACCCCACTGCGAGCTCACAGGCCACTCTGCTGTGGCCCTCTCAGGCATTCAGATGGGAGGCAGCCACAGCAACAGGGCTGCTTTTGCATCATCTTTCATGGATCCTGTGACCACACTTGCTAGAGCTGGAATGAATCTCTGTGCAGGGATCTTCATCCTGTAAATCCCCCTCTGCCACCCTGGTGCTCTTCAGACCAGGTATTATTCACTTAAAATTGTATTTGATTCCCTTTTAAATGTTTCAAACTATGCACACCTCCACCTTCTGGAAATTGCTTTTACCTGGGCCTGCCTTTGGGTTCATCAACCCATCTTTTCCCACTTCTTTCTTTCACAGGGAGTGTGGGTACTCTCTGAGGATAGTAGTGGTTGATTTTGATTTGTATCTAAACCACACTTAGTTTCCCTGAAATAAGGGGTCTCCTTTATGTTCAAGGGTAACTCTTTTCCTGTTCAGATTTTTCCTGGAAACACAGACCTGGAAGTATTGTGTGTTACCAGGTGTGTATGATATCTTTCCTTTGTAAGTCTGAACAGCCTCATCCCAGTCTAGACTAGTCATGTTTGGGCAGCAAAGGTAACAAAGTGGTGCACACTCTATGGTTACTGCCTGTGATGCCCATGAAGAGGGTGCATGTGGCAATGTGTTTTCAGCACTGCACATAGAACTGGCACAGCAATTTCATCACCTGCTGGCAGATTTGTCAGTACCTGACAGAGAAACTTGTAAAAGTGGATGCCTATGGCAGATGGCCTTGGTGAGCCATAGGGTGTGCAGTCCTTGTTGATGGTAGCATGGCTATAGGTACCTCTTGGACTTTGCTAAATATTAGATGTGTTATATTCTTATGTGTTATATTAACACCTCACCTATGTTGCACACCTGGTGGCTTCCATCCCATGCAGCCCCTACTCTGGATGGTCAGGCCTGGAGTCCACCCCATTTGGATAAGGCATTGGCCAGCCTGAGGTTTGTTGGAAACAGAAACCCAGTTTAATGTGTGTCAGGCTCTGTGGTACCAGGAGGTGGGGCTGTGCCAGAGACTTTTTGACATTTTATGATCAAGAGGTGTAACATTTTTAGCCTGAGAGACTTTTCCCTCCCTTAAATGGTGTTTCTCTGTATGTGCCCTGCTGAGTTCATTTTTCTTCCCCAGCTGTGCTCAGCGTTGTGTTTTGTTATCTGGAGATGTGTTTCTGTGCTGCCACAGGCACATGCCTGATTCCAGGGCAGGTACCAGTCTATCAGTGGTAAATCTGCTTCTCCTTTTGCTGTTGGATCTCCTAACAAGCAATCTGTTCAGCCTGTCCTTTCAACTGCCTCACATGTGCCAAGGACCAGTGGGGTCTGAGGATGGGACAACAAGAAACACAGGTCTCCATGAAAACAGGCTTGAGCAGCTCCTCTTTGGAGCAAAGGCACAGCTTGTTGCTGGTACAAAACCTCTTCTGAAGCTGAGTTTACCAAAACCTGACTTGCATGCTGTCCTGGAGCTTGGTGTTGCCGTGTTCTGTGTGTGGAGTCCTGGTCTTGTTTCAGAAAGAGATGCTGCAGGTGCTGTCTCAGTGCCTGAACCTAGAGCCCATTTTAGGCTCCTTCCTGGTACTCCAGTATGAGTTTGGTGGGCTGATGTGGAGCCTCCTCATCTGCAGGGTGATCCTTAACTGCCTCTCACGTCAAAGCCACACAGCCCAGCTTTGGACAGCCTGTGGTGGCAAAGACATTGTTCATAGCTTCCCCCTGTGCATATGTGCAGGAAGGAAGGAAGACTCCAGCAGAAAAGGAGAACTTATAGCTGGAGTCCTTAAAGATGTGTTGGCTGCTCCCCAGCCTTTTGTAGACTTTTGTAGCCTTTTCATGGCTGAGAAAACACCAAAGGACACTTTCTGTGGCTCTGTGTGGGCCATGGGAGAGGGGCAGGGTACTAATTTGCATGCTCTAGGTAGTGCATCAAAGAAGTTTCTGAGCTGAAGTGTGTATGGACAACAAATTTCAAAAATAGTCTTAATTGCTGATAAGTTGCTTCCTTCTATTTTCTCTTTTTTTTTCTTTTTTTTCTTTTTTTTTTTTAAGGGGATACCAGGCATCTGGAAAAATGGCCAATTACAACAAAAATATTGCAAAGACATGTTTCTTAAGCCTTCCATAATAGTCAGAGGATTTTGCAGTATAGTGTGGGAAACTTCACATCATGCTGCGTAATACTGGCATAGCTTTTCTGTGTGTTCTTTCAGTGTTGGATCCATTCCTTCAGGCATTCTCAGGTACCCAAACCTGCATCTAAACCTCAAAATTTGCCTGGTAGTGGGAACATATTTTCACCTGTGCTCAGTCCATACTGCACAGGTGTCTTCTAGGATGCCATGCTGTTAGAACATGTGTCAAGACATTGAGTGGAAAGGAAGATAATAAACTGTTAAATGACCTGAGGATTCCTTTAGGTGTGTGTGTGGTTACTCAGGGGCTAGAGCTGACCCCAGCCAGGGCTGCTGTTCCCACTCTTCTGCCCCTTCTGTCATGTTCCTGCCCTCTTCCATGCCTGGAGCCTGAGTTTGCATGGTGTGTCAGTTCAGGGATCTCAGCTGACCAAAACTTGATGGTGGAGATGCGATTGCAGCTCAGCTTGTTCAGCTGCCAAATGGATTAATGCTGCGTGACCATGCAGAGGTGTAGAGGACAGTGCTAGCAAAGGAAAGTCTGCCTTGGAGGCAGATGGGACTGCAGCAGTCTCAGTCTCGGGCAGATTAAATTCTTCAGATCTGTGCCCTGAAGGCAGGAAATCTCACCTCATGTTTCTCTGCCATCAAAAGGGTTTGTTCCCATGCTTTCCTTACAATCTGTGCACTGTTCTGATGCTGCGTCCCTTGTGCTGGCTCTGGCACATTTCTGATCCTCAGTTAAGCCTGCAGAAAATTATTTCAGGTAAAAAAAAAAAGCAACAGCTTTACTGTGAATTTAGGGAGCAGGATCATGAGGATCATCATGGGGTATGAGGATACCTGAGCCAGAGGAAGGGAGCATTGTTGCCATGTGTCTGGGACTGTCCTTTAGGCTCTGCCAGCTCATAAAACTGCAGAGGATGTTTCTGAATGGAGAACCATCCTGTTGTCCTGGTAAAACCAGACAAACGAATTTTCCTTTATTCAAGGAATCATCTTCTGTTTCTGGTCACCCAGGGCCCCTTTTCTGTCTGCTTTGTGTCCCTCGACAGTTTAGACATCTGTCCTTTCAGAGCTTGAAGAGGAAATAGTTGTTTTTTTCACCCTCCAAGTGTTTCAAACACAGCCCATCAGGGAGGGCTGTAGCATTTCAGGCACAGCAAGAACTCAGTCCCCAAGATGGGAAGATCTTCTGATGTCCTTTGGACTTCTGGTATTTGCCAGACCTGGGGCTGCTCTGTGCTCAGCACGAGCTCTGAGACAGCCTCCTGCTCCCTGGTTCCCAGGGACCACGGCTGCAAGGAAGGAGCTGCAACCTGCCCTGCCTCTATAAGGAGTCCTAGGGTTTAGTGCTTTCCTTAGAAATTAAAAAAAAGAGAAAAAAGGCTGTAGAATTATATTAAACAAGGTGAGGGAATTACAGCATAGGCAGGAGATACTTCCAGAGATTGCCTGTTTATCTCCACTTTTTCTTTCTAAATTAAAAACTGTTCTGCTATAATCATGCATGAAAAGTGCTTTAATAACCGGAGGAAATGGTGCAATCAGACAATTAACTTCTGATTTGTTAGCTATTTGCTTGTGTATTGGTGAGATAAAAAGACTTCTGTGGTTATATATTTAATTGTTTATAATAAGCATCCTAAATTCCCTTTAAAAATCATGTATTTTTGTTAGTTTCACACTTCTTTCCATGCTACATCTACTTTGCATGAATTAAAAGTGATTCATGCAAAATTATAAGCACAGAGAAAGATATGTGACTTTGTACACAACTATCCATTCTAAATTAGCAACCAGCATTCAGAGAAAATGTTCTGAATTTATTATGGATTGGTCTCTGAATACATTTAGGTAAGTAAAAAGTGAATCTAATGTTAGGGATATTAGAAAATAATTGGAAAAATTCACTGAGAGCATTCTTATGCTATAAGTAAACTAGGTGCTGACATGCTAATCAGTGTAAAGAATATATATGTGAGGAGTAGGATGATGGAAGATATCAAAGTCATATCTTTCAGTCATAGAGATTTTTCATCTTGGAAAAAATGACAGAGATTATGACAAATGCTGTGAGCTCGGTGTCACACAGAGAAGACAATTTGGGAATGATTATTTCCTTGTTTTCATGACACAAGAAATAGGGAGCATCCAGTGGAATTATTAAATATAAAATGAACAAATGTGGCTATTTTTTTATATGGTGGGAAATAACTTGTGGAATTCATTGTCAAGGAATTTTTCCCAACTAAAATAAAGGAATGATACTAATGTGTCAAAAATTTGCCCATAAAAGACAGGCACGATGAGGATGCAGTTTGCATCTTGAGAAATCTTTTGTCTTTTTAAATAAAAGTTATGTTCCCAATTTCACAATCACTGGGCATTTTATAATAATTCCACCAGACAAATCTGTTTTTAAAAGCATTTAAAATCTGCTGATTTAAAAAGTCGGTATTTTACAAGTTTGGCAATGTGAAAATTGTAAGACTTTTGCCTGGTCACTCATTAGACATCTCTTTAATTTTGGTACTAACATAGTTTCCTAATATTCAATTCTTTAGAAAAAGTATTTGGGTTTTGTTAGAATAAAATCTATTTTTTTCCCTTTTGAATTCACTTTTCAAGGCTGGAAATCTGAAGCAAACAGTCCCCTGAGGAGGATGGCCAAGCTCAGTTTGTTCTGGCGCCATGGCAGTGGTGACTCTTGCCTTTGCTGGAGCAGTGATCTCTGTGGGCAGTGCTCACTTTCACACCCACGGACACACAAAGATGAGTTCCTTCTCCTCTTTATCCTCTGTCACACATCCCTCTGCCCTGCCCACACCAACCTGGGACTGTGCCTTCCTCCTCCCATCTTCCAGCTGCAATAGTCTGTGTCTGCTCCATGACTCCAGCCACTCCTGGCATGGAATTGCCCATGGGCAGATGGTGGCATGAGCCATGGCATGGTCACTTGAATGCAGGCCACACTGACACTGTGTAAATTCTTGGCTAGAGAAGCTCTCTCTGTGCCAGGGAAACCCGGCCCTGGCTGGGAGCTGTCTCAGCGTGCTGCACGCCGTGCTCGAGGTCTCTCAGCTTGGAACCTCTCTGTCCTGTGGGAAATGGTTACTGAAACCCCTGGGTGCGGGTGACTCACAGAAAGGGACTGGTAGAGCTCAGCTAGTCCTGCCATGCCCGGGAAAGAGCATCGCTGCACTTGTGCCACTCCTGAAGGACGTTTCCTAACTTGTTCCTCAGCGTTTCCTTGGCAGTTTGGGTGACCTCCGTGGGCGGCGTGCAGGAGATATCCCGAGGAGATATCGCAGGAGATGTCCCGAGGTGGGACAAGGTTGTGTGCGGGCACTGGGAGACAGACCAGCCTCCGCAAAGCAGCGCCCTCCGCCCCGGCTCTGCAGCCTGGCGAGGGGGCAGCTCCTGCGGGATCCCGGCTGCTGCGCCGCTCCCGGCGGGGCGGGACGGGCGCGGGGCCCGAGGCTGTCCCAAACTCCCGCGGTCAGTGCGGGGTGCCCGGCGGCAGCCGCAGC
>VZTZ01050874.1:9921-20598 GCA_013400955.1 Drymodes brunneopygia
CCCGCGGCTCTCCCTGGCCCCGCCCCCGTTGCCAGGGCGGAGCGTGGCGTTGCTAGGGGGCGTGTCTTCCCGGGGAGCCGCTCTCGCGAGGTTTCGCCGTCATCTCGCGGGATCTGCCGTCCGTTGCCCGGAGACGCCGGTGACGCTGGCCGCCGCCATGGTGAGAGCGGAACCGGGCCCGGGCCCGAGCCGGGATCGGGAGCAGAACCGGGGCCGGGGGGAGAACCGGGGCGGCTGCTGAAGGCTTCCCTGCAGCCGGGGTGTGCGGGCAGGGGAGGGCGATGGAGCCCCGCGCCCCGATGTCTGCGAGCCCCGTCGTGTCCCGGTCCGCTCCCGGGGAGGGTCCGGAGCCCCACGGCGCCGTTATCCCAGCACTGCGCTGACGCTTCTGAGGCGTTCTTTTGGCTCCAGGTGTTTTGTGGTGTTTGTTCGCCACGGAACCGAGCCGGCAGTGGCCGCGCATGAGCCGCTCCCAGGCTGCTCCCGGGGCCCCCGGCTCCGTGTCGCCGCTGTCGCCCCGTCCCTGCCGTGAGAGCCGGGATGCTCCGGGGCCGGCACGGGGGCCCTGAGCAGCACAGTCTCCTCCTCACCCGTTCACCTCCTGTGCTTGGCTTTCTGTCCTCAGGCACCCAAAAAGAAAGCAGGGAAAGGGGGCAAAGGCCCGACGGTGGTGGATGCCTCGGCCCCGGAGAACATGAGCAGGGAGCAGGTGAGAGGTGGCCCGGGCCGCTCCTGGGGAGGAGGACGTGGCTCATGTAAGAGCAGCTCCCGGGACCCCTGCGTGGCGCCTGGCCCCGGCTCCGGGGACAACAGGTGCAGAGGGTGACAGGGACAAGCAGCCGGGGTCTGTGACACTGACACCTGTCTGGGGCTGGGGACGGGGGGTTCTTGCTGTTCCTGGAAGGAGCAGCCTCCTCATCCTGCCCGCTGCTCTCCAGCCCTGTGTTCCGGGCTCTGCTGAGGCCACACCTGGAATCTGGGGGCCTGTCACAACAAGAAAGACACTGTGGGGCTGGAGCGTGTCTAGGGAAGGGAATGAAGCTGGGGAAGGGTCCAGAGCACAAGGAGCAGCTGAGGGAGCTGGGAAAGGGGCTCAGCCTGGAGGAAAGGAGGCTTAGGGGGGACTTTCTGGCTCTCCACAACTCCCTGACAGGAGGGGACGGGGTGGGGGTCAGGCTCTGCATCCAGGGAACAGGGACAGGACAAGAGGAAATGGCCTCAAGTTGTGCCAGGGAAGGTTCAAGTTGGATATTGGGAAAATTTCTTCCTGGAAAGGGTTGTCCAGCCCTGGCCCAGGCTGCCGAGGGCAGTGGTGTAGTCCCCATCCCTTGAGGGATTTAAGTCATGTGGATGTGGCACCTGGGGACATGGTTTGGGGGTGGCACTGGCAGTGCTGGAGGAACAGTTAAACTTGATCTTAGAGGCTTTTCCAGCCCAAGCAATTCCATGACCCAGAAGTATCTAAGAATGGTGCTACAGAACTCTGCGGGCCAGACCCCCATCCCAGGCTGTGGGCAGTCAGATGAGGTTTTGTGACTCCTTTTCCAGAAGCTGCTGGGTTCAGTCAGGGATCTCCAGAGCTCCACACCAGTGCCAACCACCACGTCCTGCTGGGTTTGGGATGGGCAGTCTCCAAAGGCACCTCCCTTGCCCCTTACCTTCCTCTTGGCCTCGCAGCTGCTGGAGCACGTTGAGCGTATCCGGACGGAGCTGGACCGGGAGCGACAGGAGCGGAACTCTTTCCAGCTGGAGTGCAACAGGATTCAGAACTACTGGGAAATCACCCGCCGGGAGCTGGAGGAGAAGAAGGCAGAGCTGCGGAACCGGGACCGGGAGATGGAGCAGGCGGAGGAGCGGCACCAGCTGGAGATCAAGGTGGGGATGAAGGGCTCCAGCTGAGCCTTGGGCAGCTCTGAGGAGGAGGAGGAGCTGGGCAGGATGCAATCCAGGAATGTCTCACCAGCATCCCAGTTCTGGGTGTCTCCTGCTGAGCCCTTCACCTGGTCTCTGGCCTGTCCTTAGGTGTACAAGCAGAAGGTGAAGCACCTGTTGCACGAGCAGCAGGAGAACCTGACGGAGCTGAAGGCAGAGGGGGTCCTGTCCTTGAGGCGGGCCCAGAAGGATCACTGGGACCAGGAGCAGGAGATGTGGAAAGAGAAGCGCTCCTTGAACATAAAGCTGAAGGAGCAGGAGTTGGCCAATGAGGCAGCCATTACAAACCTCTGCCTGGTATGTCTCTGGTTGGGCTGGATTCACCTGTGAGGTGCCTCAGCCCCAGGGTGGGAGCGGGAGTGGGATCTCCCTGACTCCTTCTGTGGGGTGGGATGGGATTTCTGGTGCAGGAATGGGGTGAAGAGATTCCTGGGTGACCCCTCTCCCACAGTGGGGAGCAGCTGGAGAACCTCCAAGCCACTGTTTCCATCAACATGGGATCAGAATTCTTTCCCAAAGAACAGGAGGGAATCCCTGGGGATGTGCTGGCTTGGGATTTGGTTGTTTTCTCCAACACGGAGTTTCTTCCTCACAGAAACACGAGGAGGAGATGGCCCGGCTACGCAGCGAGTTCGAGTTGCAGACCAAAGGTCAGGGCATGAGGCAGATCCCACAGGAGCACGACAGGGAGAGCTGCTCCTGGCTCCCGAGCAGCACCCTGAGCAGATGGGGGCAGGTTCCCTGCAATTCTGGCCATTTTTCCCTTCCCAGTTCTGGCCATATTTTCCTCCCAGTTCTGGTTGGCTTCCCGCCCCAGTTCTGGCTGATCTCCCCTACCCGAGGTTCTGGCCAGTTTTCTCCACAAGTTCCAGCTGGTTTTCCTCCCTGGATGTGTCTAGTTTGCCCTCCAGTTCTGGCTGTTTTTCCCTCCCAATTCCAGCTGGTCCCACTCCACACAGTTTTGGCCAGTATTCCCTCAGTTATGGCTGTTTTTTCTCCCTTCCCCGTTCTGGTCACTCTTCCTCCCCAGTTTCAGCCAGTTTTTCCCCAGCTCTGACAATTCTCCCCCCAGAGATGGAGGCCAAGTACACCAAGAAGATGCAGGCGCTGCGGGATGAGATGGACCTGCGCAGGAAGACAGAGATCCACGAGCTGGAGGAGAGGAAGAACACCCAGATCAGTGAGCTGATGGGGAACCATGAGGGCGCTTTTGGTGCCATCAAGAACTACTACAACGATATCACTGCCAGAAACCTGGCACTCATCAACCTCCTGAAGGTATTGCCTGTCCCTGTGTCACCCCTCCACCCAGGGGCTGCTCCTGCCAGGGTGTCAGCTGGGTCTGGCAGTTGCCAGGTGTCAGTGTGGGTGCTGCTGGTGGTCTGTACAGTGACACGTGAGTGGGGAGAGTGTCCTGAGGGTGTGGGGGACTCTGAGGGGCTGGGCAGCTCCCAGGAGTCAGCATGTGTGTTCCCAAGAACAGGAACAGGTGGAAGACCTGAAGAAAAAGGAGACAGTCTTGGAAAAGGAGAAGGCAGATGTGCTGCTCCAGAACAAGGGGCTGATGGAGCCGCTGCAGGAGGCCCAGGATCTGGTGGCTGAGCTGCAAAAGAAGTTGGTCCACTATTACAGGGACAAAGAGGCCCTGATGGTGAGTGGCCAGCCCTGTCCTTTCATGGGCTTGGTCCTGGAGGGAAAACACTGACCTCTGCCACTTGGTGTGCTGTGGTTGCTGGGCAAAGCAAGTCCTGTTCTGCTTACTGTATGTTTGTGGGCTCTCAGATGGGGATTCACAGAGAGACTGGAAGGGAGATGAACCCCACTGCAGGGGGGTTGGTGTGGCTGCTGCCTGGTTTTCTCTCTGCTGCTCGCTCTCCTCCCTTCCCAGAACACATCCCCAACACTTCCCAGACAATCCTGTGCTCTTTAACCCTCCCTTTCCTTTCCATTCCCAGAACTCCAAAGCCGATCTGAAAATCACCCAGAAGGAACTGAAGGACCTTCAGTGGGAACACGAGGTGCTGGAGCAGCGGTTCAGTGAGGTGAGACCTGCAGGCAAGGCTGGGCATCCCATTCCCTCTCCAAACCTTCTCCAAAGCCTCTGCAGAGCACAGGGCGTGGGGCTTAGCAGAGCCTGTGCTTAGCCCAGGGCTTTCCAAAGCTAATCCAGAGTCGGGTGATAACCGCTGCTCCCAGCAAAGCTGCTCCCAGCTCCAGCCTCTCCCACGGTCAGCAGACAGGCCTGGCCTTGTCCTTTGCTAAACAATCATGCACGCTCCAGCGGGGCCCCTGGGCTGCTGGGGCTGCACGGGGCAGAGCTGGGGGGGATTGCCACGGGCCCCTCCTTCTGCCAGTGTTCCAGGGTCACTCCCTCTCCTTGTTCTGGGGTGCTCAGGAAGAGCCCTGCCGAGTGAGTGCTCCCCCCCACTAACCCAGATAAATCTGTTGAGGCAGGAGAGAGCTCATTTGCAATTCGTAGAAATCCCCAGGAATATGAACATTGATCCGAGGCCTCATTAACAATCCATCATTAAGACAGCGCCAGATTCGGAGCGTTCAGAAATAGGCTTTGGAGGAGAGACTGTGTCCTAATTAGGACACTTATTAACTAGCTGTGAGCCAGGGACTGATGCCAGCTGTGGGGATGAGAGGAGAGACCCCCGTGTGCCGGGGGCCCTCGCTGGGGTCTGAATTAGTACTGCAGGGAGCCCGTGGGGACATTCCGTGCCTGGAGGGGAGGAGGAGGAGGAGGGAGAAGCGCAGGTGCTGCGCTGTGGAGGGAGGGAGAGAGGGAGGGAAGAAAGGAGGGAGGGAGGGAGGGAGGAAAGCTGTGCCGCAGCACCTGCCTTCCCTGTGGGCTGCAGGTGCCGTGGGGAATGGCTGGGCTGAGCTGCTGGACCAGTTTACTGCCCTGTTTGTGCTCCACACCATTACACAGACCCCAGTCAGCCTTGTGCAGGCCCCCATGTCCCCCGGGTCCTGAGGGTGCTGTGACACTGCGCTGTCTCCTGGAACAGGTCCAGGCAGAGAGAGATGAGCTCTATCAGAAGTTCACCAGAGCCATTAACGAGGTGCAGCAAAAAACAGGGTTCAAGAACCTGCTCCTGGAGCGGAAGTTGCAGGGACTCCTCACCCTCCTGGAGCAGAAGGAGGTGGAGCTCAGCGAGGTCATCGCAGCCTCCAACCTTGACCCCAGCGCTCTCTCTTTGGTCACGCATAAGCTGGAGGTACTGGGGCCCTGTGAGGGTTGGATCTGGGGGGCAGAGCCCACTGTGGGGTGCCTGCTGCCCCTGGGACACACCAGTCCCCATCCTGTGTGGCTGTAAGTGGCACATCACTCGTTCCCAGCACTCCCAGGGCCACGTGCGGTGCCGCGGGGCACTCGGCTCTGCCTCGAGAGCGGAGCGTGTGGGTGTCAGAGTTTGGCACTGATCTGTCCCTCAGGTGGGGCCTGTTTTAAGGAGCATGGCCGCAGGCTCCATGGCACTGCCAGCACCCTGTGCTGCCACACAGCCAGCTGCCAGCGGGCCCAGTGGTACCCAGGGGCTCTGTGCAGGGGAGGGTCACACCTGGTGAGCCTCGCCTGGCCATGGGGACAGTGCAGACAGGATCCTGGGGCTCTGCGGTGTCTGCCGTGCTAAAAATACCTCTGCAGAGAGCCTGGAGACCCACATTCCTGCAGCCTGCTGCAGCTGGAGCCAGGGAGCAGTGCTTGCTGCGGGTTGGGCACAGCACAGGGAACAAGGGCTCCACCACCTGGTGCCCTCCTGCTTGTCCCCAGCCAGGTCCCTGCTGCAGGGGGTGTCAGGGAAGCTCTGGGATGCTCTGGGATTCATCCCAGGCCTATGGGATAGGCAGTAGATGTGTCACCTCCCAGCAGGTGGAAGGAAAACACATTCCTGGGATGGCGTCACTGGCGTCGGGCTCTCCTGCAGCTGCTGGGGTCCCTGAATTCCTGCTGTCAGCTGCCTCGGGGAGCCTGGCTCCCTGTAATTCCTGCGGTGCCGCGGCAGCAGGGCGCTGCTGCTGGAGCAGGTGCTGCCAGCACTCCCCACGCAGCCGGGCAGCCGGGATGGCTGTGGTGTGCTCATCCAGGAGCTCCCTGTCCCTGCCCGGGGCTGGCTGTCCCTGGCAGTGCCACTCGGAGGGGGCAGGGTGGTGGCCACCTGCCAGGCCGTGCTGCTGGCCGCTCCGCTCGCGCTGCAGCTCCTCCGTGTGCTCTGCCACGCCACAGCCGCCCGCGGCACGGCCATCGTGTCCCCAGGGCTGGGCAGCACAGCCTCATCCCAACCTCCCCTTGCAGGACGTGCTCAGTTCCAAGAATGCCACCATCCAGGACCTGCAGCTCCAACTGGCCCGAGTCTGCAAGGTAAGGGTGGGGAGAAATCCTGGAGGGGTTTAAGAGCCATGTGGGTGTGGCATTTGGGGACATGGGTTAATGCTGGCCTTGGCACTGCTGGGGGAACAGTTGGACTCGATGATCTTAAAGGCATTTCCAACTCAAACGATTCTGTGATTCCTTGGCTGTGGCTTGGGGGGTGGAAATGAGACTGGGGGGTGCAGGGAGCCCTCCTGTACTGACAGAGGGGCTGACAGGGACCCTTTCCTCGCAGGCACACAACGACATGCTGCAGACCTTCGAGGCAAAGCTGACAGCCTTTGGCATCCCCCTGGACAACCTGGGTTTCCAGCCACTGTCCTTCCCCTCCCCAGGGCAGGAACTGGGGCAGGGCCCTGCTGGACTCGTTTCGGTGCCCACCTGATGCTGGCAGCACTGAGGGTCCCACTGGCACACTGGAAGTGGGGCTGTGCCCTGTTGCTGCTCCATGCCTTTAAACAGACCCCAGTGAGCATCTTTAGGAACCCCTCCTCCCAAGGGGGTTCACAGCACAGCTGGAGGGCTCCAGGCATCCCACCACCCTCACCCTGCTGCCCCTGGGGCTCCCTCTGTCCCCCCACAAGTGGAAGGCGATTTTTTGAGACAAACAGTGCTGTTTGGAGTTTTTAATGGTGTCAGTGGCGTCATTCCTGTGTCCCCAGGGGAAGGCTGTGCCCCTTTAACTGCCCCTGTATGTTGTGTAGGAGTAGGGGCTGATCAGCAGTGGGACATGGAGATTCTGTGCCGGGTCGGTGATGATGAAGACAACCTGAGGGAGAATGAGGAGACAGCGCTGGGAATCCCCCTCCCATAGCAGGGCCCTGGGGAATGCAGCCCCTTGAGCCTGGCCCCAGCCCCCGAACTTTCTCTGTCACCTGTCCCCATCTCCCCACACTCCATACCTCCACAAAGGGGTAGAAGCTGGTGAGCCCCAGTCCCTGCCAATACTCAGCTGTCTCAAAGTGCAGCTTGTAGGTGCCAGCCTTGGTCTGTCCAGGTGCCAGGAGGGGCTGGCAGCGCCCGTCCACATCCGTGTGCCTGAAACCAGACGAAGCCAGTCCTGCTGCACCCTGAAACGCAGCCCTGCCCTACCCCCAGAACCTGCCCCAGCCGTACCCCCAAGCACCAGCCCTGCCACCAGCAAACAAACCCCAGGTGAAGGCTAGGCAGCCAGTTGTGCCAGGAGCCTTTGCCCAAGCTCACGGAGCACTGGCAACAGCGTCCCTGTCCCATTCTGGTGCCACCAGCTCTCCTACCTCTCTGCCAGCTGCGTCCACTGCGGCCCCGGCTCCTGCAGCTGGGACAGGCGGATGACGAGGCCGGCTGCCGGCAGCCCCGTGGCCGTGTTCAGCACGTGGGTGGTCAGGGTGCCATTTCCCACCTCAGACATGCCGTCAGCCTGTGGCAGAGGGGGGAAGCAGGGCTGGAACCTGTCCTGGCAGCACCATTTGCCTCCACCTTGACTGTGCTGCAGCCAAGCCCCCGCACCTCACTCTTGCCCAGAGCTGGGATATGGAAACCCACGTCCTTCCCATGCCGCGGTGCTCAGCCCCAGGCACTGCAGCCACTGTGCGTGGGTGCCAGCTGGTTCCCACCAGCATGGAGGGCTCTGTGCTTAGGGCAGCACCAGCTAGCTCCCTGCTCACCTGCCTGTCCTGGAGGGCCTCAGCACAGCACAGCAGCCGGCCTGGACCTGACAAGGAAGCAGCCCTGTCCCAGCAGCCCCATCCCTGCCCACGGTGTCACGTGCGGGCGGACGTTGACCCTGCCCAGCTCTCTGGAGCTGTCTGGCGTCAAGGTCAGCACTGCTGGGGGCAGCCAAGCCCCTTCTTCTCCTGGAGCTCCCAGGCTGGGGTGGGAGCGCTACTCGGGGCTGCGTCCCAGCTGCCGGCAGGACCTGGCAGCCTCCCTGGAGCCGGACCAGCTCCCACTGCCAGCCTGACACCAGCACCGACCAACACGGGGGTGCCCCAGAGGCACCCTGGCGACCTTACCTGGCTGTCCTCTGTCCCACCTGGCCAGAGACCTGCAGCCGGTGACACTGCACAAAAGGCCATCCCCGGCCCCAGCCTCCCTTCCTGGCGCCACAGCCTCTCCCCGTGGAGCTGGCGCAGCTGGATGCCGCTATCCTGGCACGGGGCTCCCGCAGAACCGGGTGCTCCTCCCCGGCTGGGCCGAGCCGGCACGGGCGGCTTCCCGCTGGGAGCTGCGCCCAGGAGCCCCGCTGGCACCCACACTCCGGCAGCGCCGTGGCCCTGGGGCTGGTGGCCCAGAGCCCAGTGGGAAGTTGGGGCACTGGGCCAGGAGGAGCCCACAGCACAGCTGCCATCCCAGTCTCGCCTCCCACCATGGAAAGCACCTGGAGCGCGTCGGTGCTGCGGCAGCTGGGCACGTGGGGCTGTCAGGAGCCAGCACCGGCTTCACCGCAGCGTCGCCCTGCCCTTCTGCACTGCCGGGCACCAGGGGGGCTCAGCGTCTCACCTGCACCGTGATGCGGGCGGTGGCGGTGGCTCGCAGCCCGTCTCCCCCCAAATCGGCAGCCTGGATCTCCAGTGTGTATTCAGGGACCACCTGTGGCAAGAGGCTGCGTCACCCACGAGTGGGGGATGAGCTCAGTGGGGGCTGAGTCGGGGGCTCACCTCTGCCACCAGCCCCAGCATGGCTACGGAGACCAGGCCAGAGCTGCTGTCGATGGCGAACATCCCAGGCTGGGGCTTCTCCGGCACCTGGCTCAGGATGGAATAGCTCACAACGCCATTGTTGGAGTTCACAGCGTCGTCCGCGTCGGTGGCCAGCACCCGCAGCACTGATGTGCCTGGAGCAGGTGGTTATTAGTGACCTGTCACACATTCCCTCAGTGCTGCCTGCCAGCTGGTGGCAGGGGTCCCACCTGGCTCAGCTCCCTCCAGCACAGAACCGTGGAAAACCGCCTGGGTGAAGATGGGCCTGTTGTCGTTCTGGTCAGTGACGGTGATGATGATCTCCATGGGGTCTTCCACGGGCTGCCCGTTGGCTGACACGGCGTGGGAGTAGAGCTGCGAGGGCACAGTCAGTGTGTGTGCAGCCCCCAGGACCATCCCCATCCCCCCACAGACCCCACCCCTCACTCACCACATATTTATCCTTCTCCTCCCGGTCCAGGGGTTTTGTCACCTCCAGCCACCCCGTCTCCCGCTCGATGATGAAGACACCCACAGGGGTGGTGTCTGCTCCCTGCCCCGTGATGCTGTAGAAAACCTTCATGTCCTTGGCTTTATCAGATTTGATCTGGCAGCAAGGCAGAAAGAGGGGGATGAGAGATCCCAGTCCTCCAGGGATCCCCCTGGACCCTGCCTGGTCCCCACAGACACACGTACCTGTGCCAGTTGCTTGGGGAAGGGTCCCTTGTCATTCTCTCGGCAGTTGATGGGGGGGATGACCCAGTCCCTCTTCTGCCGCTGGAGGCCGTGTCCGTGCTCCGGGAAAGTCAGCATGTCCTGTGGGATAGAGAGCAGGGCTGCAGGGCCATGGAGGGACATGGCTCTGCCCGGAGCCTCAGGGGGTGGCCGTGCAACACCCCTGGCCCCAGTGCGATGGTCCCACCAGCAGGAGGAGGAGGAGGGTGAAGGTGCAGGGTGCCATGGCTGCGGCTGCACTGGCTGTTCCTCCCAGGTGCCGCTGAGAACCTTCCCTCTTGCGTCAGTGACCTTGGCCAGCAAAGCCAAGGCTTTCAAGTGCTGCCAGCCCCGGGGGGGTCTGGGGCCACCGCATGGGGGGACCCAGCACACGAAATGCTGCTCCAGGCTGGCGGGGACGATGGAGCCCAGGAACCCCCCGGGGCACTGTCCCTCAATGACCATGGGAACCCCCACTCCAGTGGGGCTGGGGGCACACACAGCCCCCTCCCCCGGGAGTTCCAATGCACCCACAGGCGGCAGAGGGGGAGGAGGCAGCCGCGGGTGGCACGGAGGAATGGGGAGGGGGGGCGGTTCGTGCGGGGGCGATGATGGGAGGTGCCAGGGTTCATGGGGACACCGGGAGGGACGCACGGCAGGGCCACCAACGTACCTGGACATAACGGGATGCCCGGGCGTGTCCAAGGGGCTGCGCTGAGGGGCCGGGGGGCAGCGGNGACCGGGGAGGTGCCCGACGGTAACTGAGAGTGACCAGGGGTTAACGGGGGGGTATCACGGACTGCCAAGGGTTGCCAGGGGGTTCCGAGAGGTTACCAGGAGGTGCCCCAGGGTTGCCGGGAGGTGTTGCGGATTGACACGAGGATTTCAGAGGGGTGCCGGGTGTGCCCGGAGGGTATTGAAGGTTCCAGTACTGGGCGGTGCCAGAGGGGTACCGGGCTGTGCCTGGATCTTGACCGGTGGGTGCCCGGGGGG
>VZTZ01050877.1:1164-19531 GCA_013400955.1 Drymodes brunneopygia
TTCTTTTCCTGTCTTATCTTAAACAAATGCCGTTATACCAATTGTGGAGTAGCCAATCCAAAACAGAGTAAGTTAGGGTAAATTAGGGAGTCATGTTGCATAGCACAACCACTTCTCTGTTTAATCTAATCACAACAGTGGAGGCTTACAGTTCACAAATACTAAAGTAAGGAAGAAGACTGTTCCTCTCTGGATACAACATGTAATTTTATTTTGTTATATAATCAATGGACAGTAAACTTTTTAGAGATATTCTAAGTGTAGCTTTATGGAATGAACATCTGCTGTTGATGATTATATAAAAAACATAATACACACAACCTGATATAGAGGGGTGATCAATATGTTGCCTATAATGTGTTTTTATCAAAAAATGCCTACCAGTAGTCCCTTGCTTCCTACTGGTGCTTGGCACAAGATTAGTGGGGAAAAGGAATATTTGATTACAAGCAAGGTTCATGCTTTCTGTGTTCCAGGGTGAGGAACTGGGAAATCTCATGGATAATTGCATGGCTTGAAGCATTTAGGAGAAAATGGATGTCCAATTAGCAAAGGTAGATATCCCACATGCACCTGTTGATTCCCACCTGCACATATATCTTCTTGTCTCTGCTGTGCCTCTGTGTTTTGGCAGATGTTGCCATCACAGGAGAGGACAAGGTGACCACATGCTGTGTGTGGGCCAGTGAAAGAGCACCCTAGGGCATTGTTATCCTGGGGTCACTCAGACCCGTGTCCTTGCTAAGGTGAATGGTTAGGGCTTTTCTGTAATGCAACAACAGTACAACACCAGGGGTTTTTTCAAGACTTGGAGTCTGGATCCATGGATTTTTACAGCTTCTTTGAATTGCTCACATGAAGTGTGCTGTCCTCAAGTGAGCATTGCTCTTGCCTGCTGTAAAGGTCAGGAAAGGCTTATTCAAAGGAAACAGCATGCATGCAAACAACACACCATAATTGCTTTAATCAGAACAATCATCTGTCAACCTGTGATACTCAGATATGAAGGATCTTGTTTAGCTCTCTTATGATGATGAAATCTTAAGTATTATTACTACAGTTTTTGTATTAAAAGTGCCTGTTACACTATTCATTCTATAGCTTGCCTGTAGACAAAGCATTAATCAGCATGGTAGAAACATGAGAATCACAAGAAGTTTTCTTAGAGTTTTCTATAGGAGGGATAGGAAGGATTGCTGAAAACTTTCCTCTTTTTTTTCTTCTGAGACATTTTTCATGTACTTTTAAAGTTACTGGTCTTCATGGGAACATGAGCGAAAAGTCCTGCTTAACTAACTTAATTTCCCTTTATGACAAGTTCACCCATCTAGTTGACCAAGGGAAGCCCTAGATGTGGGATTCTTTTTATTTTGGCAGAGCTTTTGATGCAGTCTCTGACAGTATCCTTCTGGACAAAATGCCCAGTACACACAGCTGGATGAGTCCATAATTCATTGAGTGAGCAACTGACTGATGGGTCAGGCTCAAAGAGTGAATGGGGTGACATCAGGCTGGCAGTCCATCCCTAGTGGGGTGCCCCAGGGAGCAACATTAGCACCAGTTCTCTTTAATGTTTTTATAAATGATCTGGATGCAGGAATAGAATCTGAATTAAGTAAGTATGACAATGCTAAACTAGGAAAAGTGATGGACTCCCTGGAAGGGAGTGGAGACTGCAAGGACTCCTTGCAGAGGAGTGGAGATAGACTAGAGAGGCTGACAATCATCATCAATGCAAAATTTAACAAGCAATGTGGGATTTTCCACGTGGAATGGGGTAATCCTGGTTATATGTAACACTGGGGAACAAGAGACTGGAGAGCACAAAGACATCTGGGGATCTGGGTCAATGGCAAGTTGAATATGAATCAGCAGTGCCCTGGGGTGCATCAGGCNCCTGTCCAGGGGTGCATCAGCATCCGTGGCTGCGTGAGAGAGGGGATTGTCCTGCTCTGCTCTGCTCTGCACTGGGACGGCGTCAGCTCAAGGCCTGTGTGCAGTTTCAGATGCCTCGATATAAGAACTACATCAAACCATGATAGTGGGTCTAGTGGAGGCTGAGCAAGACGGGGAGAGGTCTCGAGGGTGTGACTTAGGAGCAGCAGTGAGGTCACTCAGCTTGTTCAGCTTGGAGCAAAGAAGGCTGAGGTGGGACCTCATCGCAGTCGACACCTTCAGGGAGGGGGTGGTGCTGGTCTCCTCTCCCTGAGGACCAGTGACAGGACACAAGGACATGGAAGGAAACTGTGTCAGGGGAAGTTCAGATTGGACAATGGGAAAAGGCTCTTCACTGGGAGGGTGGTCAGTCACTGGAACAGGATTCCCAGGGAAGACACCAAGTCTGTCAGAGTTCAAGGGGCATCTGGGTGATGCATTGAATCATATTGTTTAGTTTTAGGTACTCCTGTGAGGAGCAGGGATTTAGACCCCATGATCCTTATGGGTCTCTTTCAGTGTGAGATATTCTATGATTTTTTTTTAATGGGGCTTTAAGTTGATTTTAAAATGTAGTTTGTATTTAACCAGCTTTATTAATTTGTTAAAACCATAAATTTCCATAAGACTTCAAGACATAATTGTGAAAATAATTAGTTGGAAGATGTTGCTATTTCCAGTTGGCCTTTTGATAGAACATATGTCCCCTTTAGTAGCATTCATAACTTTTTGCATTGTTCTATAAACAAGTGATTTGAGTTTATGTCAACACTTTCCCTTTTGATGCAGGTGATAAAGAATTGAAAAGAGTACAAGGAGTAGTGACAAGACTTTGCCATGATTATGGGATGATAGATGACATCATAGTTTTCACAAAGGATGTTGTTACAAAAAACATGCTGCTGGCCGTTGGACAAGAAGTTACTGCCACTGTGGAAGAGGATAAAACATCAGGTGGCCTGAAGGCTGTCAGGGTAAGAGATGAAGATAAATAGTGGTCTCACTTTCTCCATAAGTACCTTGAGGCTTTGTTTTGGAAGTTGCTATAGTTTCAGCCTCACAAATTATACAAAATAGGAGAAATTGCAAGCCCTTCATCTAGTGGGGATAAGTTGGGTTTTGTGGGTTGTTACATTGTTTCATTCCATGTCCTTTCAAATTATGTTTAATACTGATTCTCTGAGTATATTCAGAGGTGTAGTGAATAAGAAGCTACTAGTTGAGATAATCACATCAGAATTTTAGTCACAGCTGCTCTAGATCTGTATAACTTTTCCAAGTTTCTCTATCAATTTTATATTACTGTTATATGAATAGATAAGGAGTAATTTTCAAGTTCCAGTTGTGTACAGTCCCATTGCTGGATGTGGTTTTCCTGTCAAATGAAGAAAAATCTTAAGTAGACCTAAAGCGAGGGATATGTGAGAAAGATTTGAAAAATCAGCACATTATTATAGCAGTTGTCAGCACTGCAGCATACAGCACTCTTTAAAAGAGAAGTTACTGTTTATTACTTATTGGTTTTGTGTACAAAAAGTAACAGTTACAGTAAGTAATTGATAAGAAGCTTTGACTCCATAAGCTATTGAAATTTTGTTTATTTATTGTAGGAATATATATTTAATTCTAAGTATCAGCTGTTTAAATGTTGGGGTTATTTTTATATTAATAGGTAGACACCATCCAAAATACACAAGAAGACTCCAGTCCCACTTGTGATGCCTCTGAACTAAATAAGAAAACATTAATTGGCAGTATTACCTCTCTCTCTGTGGATGGTGGCTATATTAATCAGAATACATACTTTGCAATGCAAGATGTCTGGGAAGGTGTGTAGGGACTTCTTCTTTCCTCTTTCTTAATATTTTTGTGTATGCAATAGAAATATCTTCTGATAAACTTGCGGTTGTCATCCCAAATAAGTTCTAATAGAATATGCAGTGAGACATAGTGAAACAGCCAGACATGGATGAAGAAAGCTGCCTGTTCATTTTCACTGAGCATGACCTGCATTTAAGCATAAGTTACGTGTAAGCAGGTGTATTTTTCCACTAGCATCTCCTATGTAGTTTGTCATAACCTGCAAGACAAAGGACTGCAAAGAGAACTTTGGACTCAGTGGGTCTGAATAATGCATTGTTCTGGCTTTTATTTACCTTACACTAATTCTGTAGGGCAATAATGTAAATGTTATCAATAGTAATTAACCCTGAGAAATATTCTGGTTTGTATAGATTTCAAACCTTATGAAGGTGACTGGGTGCAAGCAAAATACTACATTAATTCGACAACATGGAAGAGTCAAGCAGTTGCTGTAAGGCCTTTGAGGTATAAACAAGTAAACAAGGTAAATGTTCTGCACATTGTTTTTGGCACGAGGAATCCTGGGTGAAGTGAGGTTTTGAATTGGTTTCAGTTACAGATATTGGTAGATATTCTATAACACATCTTCAATTTAAAGATAAAGTGTATCAATTCATCCATTTAGAGGGTGTTTCAAAAATGATAAGGCATTTTGAAAATGCATACACATTTTGGGTTGAACAGAAAGAGTAACTAACTTATCTGTTATGAATCGCTGATTTGAATTCTTACTATTAGTTATAATGTGGATGTGTCATGACTGGGGAATTTATTATGTTTAATTTATTCAAGTGTAAAAACAGCTTAAAAACAACCACGGTCTCTTTTTTTTTATTTCAATGAAAGTATTTGTTCACTCTAGTAATGCATATACTATGCTAGATTTATCGTTTGTTGTCTGTGTTTTAATTGTATATATTGAATATTTGCACATCAAGCACAGGAAAAAAATTCTTCTCATCACTGCTAGAATGGAAGTATAAATTAGATAAGTTGATACGTCACAAGAAAGGTGTAGTGCACATATTGTAGCATGCACTTCAATGGAGCTTAATGCTTATTTGAAGTACTTGTGTTTCTTTACCATTCTAAATCTGCAGACAAGCACAGTGATTCTAGATAGAGTTCTGTGTTTACCTCCTGTGAATAACTGGAATTTCAGAATGCACTTTTATTAATGCTGGAAGGGCTGTTTCAGGGGAAAAAAGTAGGCAATGTTAGTATATCTGTTAAAAGATAATATCAAGTAACAGTGAATACAAACTATTACAGGTTCACATTTCCAGCATCTGTGGAAGAACTGGGACAGTAGATGACACCATATTTTTCACTTTGGATTCACTGAGACTTCCTGATGGTTACTCACCTCGTAGACATGATCTAGTGAACACAATTGTGGTGGAGAGCAGCCAGTCCTGTTACATTTGGAGAGCTCTCTGCCTGGCGCCATTCAGCGAGGATGGGTAACATTATTTTGTTCTCTTTATAACAGAGATGTGGTGTAGTTATGCAGCTTACATTTCATTGCATCTGTTAAGCAAGAAATATTGTGGATATTTCCCTAGTTGACTAGAAAGCATAATAGACCATGGGAAAAACCAGAACATTTTATGATTTGGCCCTTGTTTTTTGCATTTTTTTCTCTTTCCAGAAGGTGGGAACATGAGTGCTTACTAGAGAAGCAAAACTAGTAGCAGCTGAGCTTGGGGATATTGCTAGGCAGGAAAGGAGTTTTGCATGCATATTAGAAAAATGCTAAGTTCATGTGCTTCTTCTAAATTGTGCTCCTCCAGTAGGGACTTCATTGTTTGAAAACAAATTGCAGCAAAACTCATCTAAAACTCATGTTTCTTTAATCCATTTTGGTTAAGTTACAGTGATTGTTCAGATGTCTGTCCTAAAAGGAAAAGTTTAATGGTCTAAATAATAGGGATTCGTTGGGCTTGCAAGTATTGAACTGGGAGGTTCTGCAGGGACTTTAGATGTTATATGTGATATGAGGAGGATCTGGACACACTGTAGAAGAAGTTGGAAAAAGTAGATGATGTTAAGTGTGAAGAAGAAGCAAAACTTAGTAAAATAATGTAAAATGGGCAACTAGCCAATAACAGACCTCAGCAGAGATCTGGAATTTGATTTGTGAGTTTAAGTGGCTGTCCTGTGAAACACACAAATACCACCTGAATAAATAGATCTGTTAACTGTAAAATCTGTCACTTTCCATGCTGAGGTCTTGGCAGGCTTACATAATCTAACTGTAGGCCAAAAATAAATTGCCAATTGGAAAGTCCAAAGGGCAGAGCAAAAGGACAATCTGACATCTTTCAAACATCATCTTTGGGAGATCTCTAGGAAATTTAGCCAAGGCCAGTATACATGTCTTCAGAGGATCTCCAAAGAATGATATAAGCTATTTTCTCTAGAAATAACAGATAATAGTAAATTGTACGTAGATGAAATTTGAAGTATTTACATCATTTTGCAAAACAGTACAAATTGTTCACATCTTTTTTTCAGTTGCACCTATTGTTAATGATGGACTTTATACAGAAAATTATTACAAAAGCCATATTACAAAAGTAGACCTTAGGGTTGATTTCTCAGGTTTACTGTCTGTCCTACCATATCAAAAACTGCAGCTTAAGCTGCAGTGGGAGACGTCTAGTGGGCTTGGCTGATAAATTGATGTAGCTAATGAAAAGCAGCTGCACTCATTTCCTACTTCAGTGTGTCAGATAACGCAGGAATACTAAGGGTGTGTACATACTGGTGAGATTATTAAAATATTTCTAAGTTATTTCCGTGCCACTTTATCTAAATGAATAGTTTTTTAATTACGGACGAGAAACCATGTAAAAAATTGTTCTACAAGTAGAAGACACCAAGAGTTCAGACTTGTGCTCAGTGTTTCAGACAGGAAAGAACATGTGCCTGGTTTCATAGGCATTTTTCATCAGTCATATGTGATAAAAGTTTTCAAGGGTACTTTTTGGTTTTCAGCTGTTTTTTAATTTTGTCCTTAGCTTGCTGATTTCAGATTGGAACAGCTAGCAGAAGACACAAGCCATAGGTTGAAACACTTCCAGTGTAGTGATTTTATCTCTTAGCTGCAGTGCTAATCATGACTCTTGCTAAGGAGCTGCTCTTTGTTGTGTCTTTGTTCCGCTCCCAAAGAGAGCCATAATGACTTCGCTCACCATTTGATTCAGCTCTTCTGCAGGGATTAGTTAACTTCTCAAGCATTTTAGTCTTGCATCCAAAGTTTTATGCTGGTTTATTGTGCTGCTGACTAAAGACTTGTTGCTGCTTAAATTAGTAAAGTTAATCCAATTGTCTTGGAAGTATAAATGGCTGAGAACAAAATAAACTGTCTCACCTGCTTCTTTCTAAATATTGTGACTGTGGCTTGGTACAGTGTTTCTTAAACTTGTGCTGAATCAAAGATATTTGCTGATTAGTGTTTAAAAACTACTACCTAAAATTATTTTTACAGACCATCTCACTCTAATCGAGGTAGTGTGGATGAGCCTTATGAAGACTTAATGAGGGACAAAGGAGAGTTGAAAATATCAAGAATGACTGACTTTGGAACTCTGAAGCGGGGGGAGTCTAAAAGAATGATCATTTGGATAGAGTAAGCCTTTCTGATTGTTTGAAGATGTCTTTGTTTCTGTCACTCTGCAATCTGTTAACCTGTTTTACGTACAGAAACCTCTTCTGGTGGAGCCCTGTGGTTCGTGATCTTCAGGTAACCTCCAGACACTATGGAAATAAAGAGAATTTCACCCTGAATTTAATGTCTGTAGGATAGCTTTTTTGATACTGAGCGTTTATTTTGCAGATTGTGGTTTGAGACTCCCCCCATCCTATATGTCTTTTCAATCCTAGTAAAATCCTTCCTAGACTGAGGATTGAAGTAAAAGCTTTTACTTGTGTGTTTAATTTAAACTGCAGATACTCTGCCATCTTCAAAATCTTAGAACAACAGGACTGTTGCGCACTCATATATAAGAAGCAGACCAGAATCTTTTTTCTAGGTTTTTTTCGTAAACTTAGATGCTGAGAAACTTAGGTTAATGTGTCCTTAGGAGGGTTTTGTTTTGGTGGTAGATGGTTTTTTGAGTTTTTGGGGATTGATTGGTTGGGGTTTTTTTATGTGTGTGTTTTCTTTTTCACATCTGGGCATAAAGGCTTAAATGAAGACACACCTGAATACTTATTATTTGTTGTTCTATGTTCTTTCCTACAAGTTGGTTTCCCAATGATGAATTTTAAGCTCCCATTGGTATTTTTATATGCTTTATATGGTAGTTGATGTGACCTAGAAATATTAACATAAAGCAGAGGTTCTTGTCCTTATTAGTTAGAAGAAGCAATTTCTTTTTGATAGTAGTAATGAAATATGGGGAACTAACCTGCTGCAGACAATTGTATTTGACTTCAGGTAGAAATTAACTTCCCAAGAACATTTGCCATGCAGTTAATTCTGTAATTAATCACATAACTACTAGGAATAAAGGGAGCATACCACAGTCCTTAATCAGCTGCACATTGGCTGGATGGGTGAAAGACAAGCAATTCAGTGTTGAGATTCCTCAAAAATGTGAGAGCAGTCCAGAAGCATATCTGCCATCTTTTCCAATAAATCAAGGAAACCTCTCAAAAGCTGCAATTAATTCATTTAACAACAGTGAAGGAACAACAGCTGAGTCACTGAACCATACATCCATTATGAAGAGTGAAGTCATTTCAGGTACCGTGAAATGATAACATTTGCATGCTGAATGTTAGCTCCTCAGAAGACCAGTAGTTTTGTTTGAGGAGACTTGCTATGTTAGCAATAGAAATTGTGATAACAAAATTTATTGTTACACATTTACTACAGAAGGAATTAATTTTCAAGATACAAATTTATCAAGCACAAAGGAAAACAATTCCTTGGCGAAAGATGAAAATCTGGAAAATGGAGAAAGTGAGCAAAAAGACCATGTGGAGCAACCAATTAAGCACAGCAATATTACTCCAGGAACTGTGATACCAGCAGGTGAAAAAATATTCGTAGTGATTATATGCACGGCTGTGTAAGTATTTCTTTGCATTATTTCTAACCAATACAATGGCAACAAGTAATAAAAATAGACTTAACAATTCCCTTATTCTGGGCATAGTTCTCTTCTTGACATGTGCTTTAACCCCAGCTGGCAACTAATCCCCACTCAGCTGCTTGCTCACTCCTTCCAGTGTAATGATGGGGACAATGGGAATGGTAAGAAAACTCATAGATTGAGACAAAGACAGTTTAAAAGCGACAAACACAAGGAAAGTGAAACGTGGAATTTGTTCACCACTTCCCATGGGCAGACAGGTGTTCAGCCATCCCCAGGACAGCAGGGCTCCCTCACACGTGATGGTGACTTGGAAAGACAAATGCCATCACTCAGAATGTCCTCCCTTCTTCCTTCCCCCAGCTTTACGTACAGAGCATGATGGCCTATGATGTGGAATATCCTTTGGGGCAGTTGCTGTCAGCTGTCCCAGCTGTGTCTCCTTCTAATTCCTTGTGCACCCCTAGCCTCCTTGCTAGTGGAGCAGTATGAGAAGGGGAAAAGGCTTTGACTCTTTGTAAGCCCTTTTCAACACAGTAAAAACATCCCTCTGTTATCAACACTTTTCAGCACAGATCCAAACCAGAGCACTATACTAGCTACTATGAAGAAAGTGCTCTACCCAGGTCAAAAGCAGTACCTGATGTAAAGTAAGCCAATACATTATTAGCAAATCATCTGGAAACCTATGTTAGACTTCGAAAGCTGTTACCATTCTGAATCTTTATTGAAAGAAAATGGTAGTAGTTAATGAAGCAGTGTGAGTGGGAGTAGGTACCGTCTCTAAAATGACACAGTGAAGTGAAGATAATCTGTGCAGAGGGATATATTCTTTGTAGTTAATCCGTTGCTCCATGAGCACCAGAGCAAAGGCAGTTTTCCTGGGAATTACTATTATGTCTTATGCATTTCTTCTAGTTCTCGGTATCTTGTATTGCTACATGCCTTGATCTCAAGTGTTTGTGTTTTGTGATAGGAAATTCAAGTTATGTGTGCTGAAATAGGAAAGAAAAAGCTTTCTTTGCTGAAGGTTAAATTCACAGAGGAGGTGGTTTGCAAGTCTTTGAAAACCCTCAAAAACTAAAAAATACTCAGCTACACAAAATATTTTATTAGTTTGGTTAAGAATGGAAAGTGCCTTTGTGGGAGCTCTTACATTCAAGTAGGGGTAGGAACCTTCTGCAGCACAGCGTGCATTTGTGTACCTTTCACTTGCTTTCAGCTGTAGCTCTGCAGGCTTTGTGTTCCACAGTCATTGATTCCTAAGATGGTAAAGGAAAAGTTGGACAGAGGAAAACGAGGTTTCATTCATCAAAATAATGCTGCAACAATATTCACACTGCTTATCATTTTAAATAGGGAAGCAAGGGGTAAAACGTTTCTTAGGAGAATGATTTAGCTCTAGTTTGAAAGAGCTGCTGGCATAGTTTGCCTTCATGGAGATGGACATGTAGAAAGAATGGTTTATATTTCACTGTAAATCCATAAAAGCACACAGTCTTAGAATCTTCTAATAATACAGGCTAATCCACACAAAGTTTCACGGGAGGCTGCAAGTTAAGTATTTGCTGACCCCTTAAGAGACCACAGAGACTGCAAATTTAGACCATAAATTTGGACAGTGCAGTGTCTGTTTTGAGTTTTTATATCAGAGAAAACCAGGCTATAGTTTTAACCTGAGCAGGTAGTGTTAGGTGGCAGAAGATTAAAAAGTGGTTCTTGTGCTGAAAGAAGGTAAGCTGGAATTCTTACGGGATGTGTTTGTTGCAGGCACATGGTGTTGGACCACGTGATTAGAGTATTGCACTGTAGTAATGCCTAAGTTTCTTGGAAACCAATGTGAAGAAACCTTTCCCTCCTGGTTTTCTCCTGCCTGTCACTCCCCAGGCAGCACTAGCATGTATAAAGTAGGTTTTCCAGAATGAAAGGATTTTTCCTACTTTCTCCCCTTCTGTTTATAGTTGTCTTTACAGTTGGGGTTCAGTTCTGGCTAGCCTTTCGCAAAGTTCTGCAAAGCTGTTGGCTGCAGACAGTGAAGGGATTTGCCTCAGGTTCCTCTGATGGAGCTGACTCTTCTTTCTCAGTAGCAGTAATTCCAAGATGTTCCTTGTAAAAGAAGTATTAATTCTGTACCCTGATATGTTGAGTGGAGGGATTTTGCTTTCTACCCAAGCTTTTGATGAAATTGTGAGGTTGAGATTTTTGCTGTGGTTTTGGGTTGAGTTTGTTGGTTGGGCAGGTGTGTTCTTTAATTATTTATGATACCTGGGTTGAAGTCAAGGTGGGGAATGTGAGGAATTACCCTAAATTAGCAATTCTCATATGTACTGAAATGAGAATCTACCTCATGGCTGGGGAAAATGAAGTGTGAACATGTTGGTTTTAAGAACACTTCTCTTTACTTGAAGGATTCATGGACACAGTAGAGAGCTCCTGTTGCTTGGCTTTTCTGATTTTACTGTTGGCCGCTATATTGAAGCCACTGTAACAAATGAAGAAGAATTACTTATAGCACCTGTACGACCTTTTTCTCCAAAAAGGCCTAAAATTATTCCGGATTCTCAGCCAAGGAAAACAACAGTGGCTGGCCCTAAACACAAAAGGTACTGTCACTTAGAGCATAAAATAATACTTAAATGCTCCATTTGGTATTGCTATGTCTGTTCTGTAATGCTGAGAAAGAAAATGTGAAACTGGAAGAATCTCTACATTTTTATGTATATATAGTACATACATATATATGTTGTATACAAGATGATTGTGGACATTGCTGATACAAGAGGTTTTAGTAATTAATTGCTTGATTTCTTTGTGGATTTTTCAAACAATCTCTTACGTGAACTGTAATAATAAGATAAAACAGTTTCTTAGTTATCTACTTAGTAACAATTGCATTATTAGGAAAAAGGATGGGAAAGTGAAAATAGATTTCTGAGATAATAAGCTTCTTAATTCTTTACACAACTTTAATGTCTTCCTCTGACTGTCTCCCATCTTTCATGCAAAACTTCTGTTTTGCAAATAAACTTCCATTTTACTTAGAGTATTTGCTTAGTTATAAAAATATACCTAAGTTGAAAAAGCAGAAACACAGTGTTTTCAAATAATGTGTAGGTAGAACACTTAATATAGAATAGCCAGAGTTGGAAGGAACCCATAAGGATCATGAAGTCCAGCTCCTGGGCCTGCACAGAATCACCCCAAGAATCACACCATGTGCTTACATACTTTGTCCTAACTCCTTGAACTCTGTCAGGCTTGGGGCTGTGACCACTTCCCTGTTCCAGTGCTCAGCCACACTCTGGGTGAAGAATCATTCTAATATCCAACTTCAGCCTCTCCTGACACAGCCTCATGCCATACCCTGAGGTCCTGTGCACTGGTCCAGTGCCTGCCCCTCCTCTTTCCCTCACGAGGAAGTTGTAGACTGCAATGAAGTCTTCCCTCAGTCTCCCCTTCTCCAGACTGAAAAGAACAAGTGACCTCAGCAACTCCTCATGAGGCTTCCCCTCCAGGCCATTCACCATCCTCATGGTGGGACAATCCCCTCCCTCACCTAGCCAGTGATGCTGTGCCTGATGCACCCCAGGCCACAACTGGCCCTCCTGGCTGCCAGGGCACTGCTGACTCATGTTCAGCTTGCCATCCACCAGAGCCCCCAGGTCCCTTTCTGCAGTGCTCCTTTTCAGTGTCTTATCTCCCAGTCTCTCTATACATCCAGGTGGACTAGGTGCAGAATCCAGCACTTGTCTTTGTTCAGTGTCATACAGTTGATGATTGTCCATCTTTCTGATTTGTGTAGGTCTCTATTCAGCACCTCTCTGCATTTGAGGGAGTTATCAGCCCCAGTATCATCAGCAGACTTACTCAGTATACCTTTAAATCCTGCATCCAAGTCATTTGAGAAGATGTTGAAGAAAACTGGCCCTAAGATGGAGCCCTGCAAAATTCCACTAGGGGCAGGTCACCAGTCAGGTGTCAGCCCCTTCACTGTAGCCCTTTGTGCCCAACCTCTGAGCCAGTTGCTTACCCTTGGCAAGATGTCTTTATTCAGCTGTGGGCTGGATATTTTGTCCTGAAGGATCCTCTTAGAGACAGTATCAAAAGCTTTACTGTCTTGTGCTGACATCAGCCAGCTCTTTGAGTACTCAGGTGAATACCATCAGGTCCCATAGACTTATAGCAATCCAACAGGAGCAGCAAATCTTGCAGAAGTTCAGGTTCAATTTGGAGTTTATCATTCTCACAGTCATGATCCTCATGTCATGGCACCCCCTAGCCCCTCATCCGTGTTGAAGACCAAGGCAAAAAAAAGCATTAAACATCTGTGCCTTGTCTGTGTCCTGTGTGTGAGGTGGCCATCCTCATCCTGTAATGGGCAGATGTTGTTTCTGTAGTGCTTTCTGTTGTTGGCATATTTTTAAAACCTTTTTGTTGTACCCCACGGTGCTGGACAGCTTCACCTTCAATTGAGCTTTGGCCACATGAATTTTGCCATGTCAAGGAGCATCTTTGTAGAGGATCTTCTCAGTGGAACAAACTTCTCAGTTGTCCCTTTGAAGGAGTCATTAGTCTGTCGTGTGTTCTGGGTTTATAGTCTTGGTGATGTGGCTTGTTAATTAGCTGGTTTTCACAAACATTATTTAAGAAAGCTAAATTGTATGTTGTCCGTTTTCATTTTAGAAATATGAGAAGGTGGTGTTCAAACTTCCTCCCGCATTACACCATACCGGATGAATTAAGAAAATGTGTAGAACAGCAGTTAGACATACTGACCTTTCAGCCCCTCCTAGCAGAGGTATGTAGGTTTTATATAAAAAATATGTTCTTACATAGTGTTTTTGTTCAAACTTCCCTAACTAAGGTGAAATGTGTAGACCTTAGTGAAAGAGAAGATGACATAACACTGTTGTCAGATAAACTTAGACTTCAGTCTGGATCCCATAACTTCCGTGGGTTTCTGTATGTTCCAGAATCCAAGCTTATAAAACCACAAAAGCAGAAATGGGAAGATCTGAAAAGAGAGTAGAAGTATATTGGGGGGGACATCACAGAAGCTGAACAAAGATTTCTCTGTATTCTTGCTTTTTAGGAATCACTGGAAAGGGTTTTTTGAGGTGTCAGAACAGTTGTTATTTCATAGAAAATGAAAGCACAATCTATTAAAGTATTGCAATAACAGAGGATTCTTTTCTGGTTGTTCAGAATTGTTTTCTTAAGTATCTTTAGATCTAATACACTATAGCTTGTTCCAGTTCTTCCCACAAGTATAGCAGTTTCAGAATACATATAAAACACCCCCAAAAAAGCTGTAAAGTCTTAACAAGAATATTACAATGATTTCTTCTCCAAAACTTTGCCCTGATTTCTGATAGAACATTGCTGCAACTCTTTTTTTTTTTTTTTTTAGTGGTGAATTTTTAAGTACTTATAAACTGGGACTGACACTTTTTTACAATGTACAAGGCTACATTGTCTGCTGACTAAATAGCTCACATTAAACTTGAGATCACAGCATTAAGCTAGTAGGTTAGAGATCCTCTCTTAAAAAGAAGATAAAGCTCTGTGGTGTTTTAAACAATTTTACACTGATGACCTGCCATTAATAGTTATTTTTTTTGATCGCACCCTAACCGTAATCCTAGGCAGAACTTGCTACTACTGAAGAATACCTCTGCAGTGACATTAATTAAGCTCTGAGGGAGAAAAGTCAAGTTCTTTCAACTCACCATAAGTTCTATGATCATCAACCAGGTCCAAGACTGACATGACTCTATTTTCAGCTGTCTCTGTCCATGTATTTAGATTTTGTGCTTTCTGGGCCTAAACTGAGCTTAGAACTCAGTCTATAGAATGCTCCTGAATTCACATGGTGAAACTGCCACTGTATTAGGGAGAGACTTGGTTAACTCTTTAGCTGAATGGCTATTGTATTTGAGCTCCAAGGACTATACTACTCTTGCTTTGCTATTAAGAGTTTAAAATACTATCTAGTGTATGGATGCATGTATTTAGGTATCTTATTTGGCAATCCAGTTGCTGTGCAGTCTGTCTTAGGAGGTATTTTGTTTAACGTTAGCAACAGTGGGTTCTATATCTTGGTGTACAACAATAATGTATCCTGTTTTGTTTTTCAGCTTCTTAATCTAAATAATTATAAAGCAAACTCTTCTACTCTTCTATGGCTTGAAGAGATCCAAGCAGAAATGGATTTAAAAGACTACTACATGAGTGGGGTTACTTTAAAAAGGAATGGGAACTTGTTAGTGCTGGAAGTGCCAGGAGTAGGAGAGGGCAGACCTCGCCTAGTTCCAGGTAGAAATGAATATGAGATAAAGTTAAATGGCATGTTGGTCTGTATTTTCACTACAATGCAAACTCTGTTGTTTATTCATTTGTTTAAAGAAGTCTTTCACATACTTGAGCACAAAGTTACTCATTTAGGCTACTAGACAGGGGACTAGGGACAGGGCACACAAGGACACTATGTGAGTGTCTCAGTCTTACAGTGGCTGCTATCTGAAGCAGCATTGCATGTGTCTGTTCTTACAGATGTTTCAATACTTCAGAATTTTTATTTTACAATAATCAGTGGGGCTTTCAGCAAAAATAAACTGTGCAATGTGGTAATAGCTTAAAAAGCAATAGCTGTAGCAAAAGAGGTGGCAAAGCAGATAAAATTAAATTAAGAATTTCAAGTAATATATAAGATAGTGTTTTCAAGACATGTCTGATGGCATCAATACTAGATGGCTTTTAAAATATGCAACTACATATGGCATTCAAAACATTACTGAATGATACAGCAACTTTGCTGAAGTTAACCTCTTGCAATTTCCTAGTTTAAACATGCAGAAGAGGAGAAATGCTGCAGTGAAAATGTTACTGTTCCTTGTAACAGTATTTTGCCTTTTAACTTTGTTTACAATTAGGTGATAAGGTGATACTGAAAAGTCAGATCTACTCCCAGCATATAATAGAGTACATTGCCTATGTCGCTGAGGTAAGCAAAGTATCTCTCCTCTTGAAAATTCCATGGTCCACAGGTTTTATAAGGGAAGTTTGCAATTCGTGGGGTTACAGACTAGTTTAACCTGACTTCTGAGAAGATAGGTTTATTTTATCTCATTCTGAACAGTGATTTTGTATTTTTGTTGTATTTTTGAGGACTCTGGCTTTCCTATTCTTTTGAGTCTATAATCTTTGCCTGCTCTGGAAAGCACTTTTAACATAATCTACATACGGTAGATAGGTAAATTTAGATGTACTTTGTGGAGTTGGTGGGGCTTCAGTGCTTTCAGCACTTTTATGTTTAAAGTACTAAATCTTCATCAGTGTCCTGACTTTTTTTTATCTTTGTAACAGATATGTGAGGAAGATGTTACTCTTAAGGTTAATGCAGACTTTGAACGGGCTTACAACTTGGAACCCATGGATGTGGAATTTGTTCATTGCAGGTGTTGTTACAAGCTTCCAGAAAGCTGCATTTGATGATTCCTCTACTAAAGTGACTTTTAAAATATGACCATCAACTGTTTATTTTGGTGGACGCAGAGAAGGACATAATTAAGATCTTGCCAATTTTTTCACTTTTTCTGAACACACCTTTACCACCATATTCATGGTTAAAAGACTGTAAATGTACAACTGTTCAAGGAGCTATTATTTTAATCATTTCTAGATAGCCGCACCGGTGTCGGACAGTAAAATGAGGAGGAATGAGGTGGGGTGTTTGGGGTTTTTTCTTAGGTTTTTGGACGGTTTTTTTTTAAGAAAAAATATGCTAGTATGGCTGCAAGACTATGCAAGAAGTAAAAATAGCTGGTAATATTCACCCATTCTTTTATATTTTTGTTTTATTAATGGGAGGTTGTTATCTGTTTGGAGTTACATGATTTTCTTTGTAAATTCAGGCTTGCCAAAGAAGTTCCTTGAAAGTGTTGAAAACCAGGCCATCTTTGTATCACTGAAAAGCTAGAGAACATTTGTGTCAGTATTGTTCATAGCAAAGCTGTTTATACTTCTGCAGCATATTTCTCAATAGATGCTTTTTTTTAAAAATACGCATTTTTATATAAAACTCTTTATTTTTTATGCACAGTAAAAAGTACCAGATACCTTATAGGTGTGTGCTGTCATAATACATGGAAATGTAGGCTTTTACTTTAATCTGCAAATCTGTATTGTGGTTCCAGGATTCCTAGCAGGCGATGCCAGCTGGCCATTCAGCAGGCTGTCTACCTGGGTGAAAAAGGTACATTTCATTTGACTTTTAAGCTGTCTAGAGGAGTTTCTTCGTGCAGAGTCTTGTGGGGTTTATTGCTTTCACATCAGGGCATACTGAAAAGAATGCATTGTAATTTGTTCTTACAGGAGTTTTCCATGTGTTCTTAGGGGCTTTTTGGTTTGGTTTGGTTGGGTTTGGTTTTTAAGAAGAAAAAACAATGTTGAATGTACAGAAAGTTTTGTCCAAATCATTTCATCTGTTGGCCATCACAGGCAGGAGGAGTGGAAGCAAATTTTGTGAACTGTTAGAGCCAACAAGTAATGTAGGAATCATACATACTGCTATAATAACAGCCAGTGAAATGGCCAAGTTTTGTGTTAACTCAGAATTTATTAAAAAACACTGATTTCCTGTTCTGTGATTGAGCTGAACGATGCATATGAGCTTCACACATCTTTACCACCCTAGTTCTGATAAACCAGTTTTGGAAGCTCAGTCTAAGCTGACATATCAACATTAATCAGTGAAACATGCAAAGTGTTTGTGTGACTTTGAAATTTCTCTATGTTCTTTTTCTCTGCTATATTTGAAGTGTTATTTCCGGAAAGGCTTGTGTTACAATCACCACAAGCTGTCAAGACCCAGAATACTACAGAGTATTGTGCTGCTGCTGATGCCCTCAAACAATCTTCACAGCAGGAAAGTAAGGTATCTATTCTGTAAATGTTCCTTAAAATGTTAACCTCATTCAGATTGGTACCGGATACTTACTNGGACTGTCACCAACACTAAATCAAGTCAGCTTGGGAACACATGGGCAGCATTTCTTTACTTTTGTCTAGAGTTTTCACAGCGTCTGCGTAACCTATGCCTCACCACCTTTGCACTCAAGATTTTTTTCTAATTCCCTAGTTATTTCACCTGAAATTTGTCCTTTACAACAAGGAGTAATCAATCAATCTGGTTTGAAATCAGTATTTTTAAGATGATTGAGGCATAATGTCCAGGACCTTGCTAACACCACAATCTCTACAAGCAGTTTTCTCCTATGCTACAATCTGAAAAGATGCGTCCACTAAGGAAAATTCATGTATCTGTGTATCTTTCATAGTGGTCTGGAATGTGACTGTTTGCTTTCATGGAAGCAATTTATGTACTCATGGCTTCAAAATCCTCATCTGAGCCTGCAGAGTATTTGTGAAATAAATGTTTAATGTTAACAGAGCCAAACTATTAG
>VZTZ01050884.1:0-11841 GCA_013400955.1 Drymodes brunneopygia
TTTCAATTATTGAACTGTTCTTAGCTCAACCCAAAGTTTTACTTTTTTCCTCTAATTCTTGTCTCCACCAGGAAAGGAAGTGGTGGGGCAGAAGGAGGGAGTGAGCAGCTGTGGGGTACTTCAGTTGCCAGCCAGTGCTCAACTACTTGTCTCTCACAGCACCTAAACTGCACACACTCAACTTCCCTCTGGATCCAGTTCTGAGCAGAGGGCTATCTGCCAGAATATCAACTTACAGCAGAGCTCAACCCTTCACACAATACATATGCAAAAATAAAGGACAAAAGACCATCTTTGTTAAATGACAGCTTCTGGTTTTCATTTTAGGGATTAATAAATAATAGGGACAAACAAGATTGAAGCTCAATTTCCAATGCAGATTCAAGCAAAGCTCTCCATGCCCTGTGCAACTATGCAATAGAACCCATTTAGGGCTGGCATAGCACAAATGTTAGCACAGAGTGGGGGCTTACGTACTCACCTATGTTCTACTGATTTTGGTACAAATGTTATCAGACTGTAATCAATCACAATCTCAAAGAGATACTACATAGAGTGTGAGAACTGCTTTATGGCAGCAGAATCACATCTCTCCCCAACCCCACTCCTCAATCTGTTTCATTGTTACAACAGCTGTGGAGGAAAGAACGGAAGGTCAAAAGCAAATCCTCAGCCTTTCTCCAAACTGCAAACTTCTGTAGCAGAACTTTCAATTGGCCAAATGTCAGATTATACCTAATTTGTGCTGAAGTCATCATGACAGGGATGTGTTTGATAATCTGATTCCTACTCAAGGATTTTCCACACAACATTTTTTTTTTAAAACCACACTTTTCTGAAAAACCAGGTATTCTCTTACCCTGAGATGCCTTTCCATTTGAACAGAATCTCTCAATTGCTTCTTTAACATTATGGCTACTTTTTAGAAGTTCATACAGCGCCTATAAAACAGGAAAAGTCTTTAGAAAGAGTCAAAGTTTTCTGATATCCAATCTAGACTTCCAAAACTAGTCTTCCAGTGAAGGTATCTAATATAAAAAAAAAAAAAAAAGAGGATTTATCTTTACACACGATGAAAATTTAAAAATAACAACCAAAACAAAAACCACCCAAAAGCTGAGGCAAGGTTTAACTAAAATAACGTAAAACACTATAGGCAACTATTAAAAAGGCTGAATTTGTCAACAGTATGGCAATCAGAAACATCACAGATCACAACACTGCCAACATTCAAATACTCCAGATTTTTAAGCATACACTTAAAAATTTTAAGAAAGATCTTGACCTCATAATATCCAACTAAGGAATGAACAAACTGAGTAGTGGTGCCTTTATAATACAAGGCAAAGAAGGAGACCACATGTTAATTACAAAGTGCTGTGTCACAAATGGAACAGGATATAAAATATACTTGTTCATTGTCACGTGTATGTAGTCCTTCAGGAATTCTGCCAATCATTTTTTCATTTCCTGTTCTTAAGGAGGTTTCAAAAAGGTATTCTTTAACTTTACTTTCTGAGATCACATCAGGTTTCCAAAGTAAATGGTCTTCATTTTCATAAGCTGATAAAACAGAAATCCATTAATGCCAGGTATAACATTTTTAAGGCTGTAACATTAAAAGCTATTTCACAAATACAAAGAACAGGAACACAGAAGTAATCAAATCAAGCATGATCATACCACAGATCACTTCAGCTATTCAGTAACTTTCAACTAAAATTTGCCAAAGATTATGTAACAGAATAGTAATCTATATGGCAATGTGGTAGTTTGTTTTCCCAATCAGTAGCAACTGAATGCTGTTAAGAACTTGGTATGTTGAATGCTTTAAAAGTGATTAGGATGTACAGTCCTCCATAGTATATTGAAATGATGTCTGCAACTCACAGATAGCTTATTTCAAGGACAATATATTGGAAATGCACAAGAGCTGACCTGTACCTTTGTCAGTCTGTGCATATGTTTCAATACTAGAATTAACTAAAAATCCTTTACTCTGATCAATACCTCTGATTACCATTGCACACCACGTTTCATGTACTCTCTTGGCAATACAGAATTTGAGTTATTTAATTCAAACACAGAATCATAATGGCTGTTACAGAAGAAAAGACAGAGATGCTCAAAGCTCTCCTAAGACTGCAGGAAACAACATTAGGCTACGGTGAGGAATAAAATGACACCTCTGAAAGTTCTTTTATGGCTTAACAACATGGAAAGCTTTCAGACAGACATGTTACTAGTGTAAAGTTTATAGGAGTGCAGAAGTGCTTTCCAGCACAATTCTGGTAGCTGGGACTACATTGCACAAATGAAAGCCCCTATTTGCTATCGTTAGCTCTTCAGGGTGTATAGAAAAGCTTTCAAAGAATCCTCCACCCCTACAACCAAGCCCAACCTTCCAGAGTTCTGATGACATTCCTCTTCATCTTTCTTTATCAACCAAGACAACACACTGCTTTTTGCTCTTGGCCATGTTATCAGACAAGACTTTCACTGGTTCTCTATACTACCAGCTCACTACAGAGAAAATTGTCAGATTAACCCCTCCCTGATCATCCTTTGGTTATTAGCACTTCCTTAGTTCTTGGCTGAGGAGAAGTCAAGATGTGGAAATAGTAAAAGAATTATCCACATAAATCCAGGTCTTAATTTCTTGCAATCCATTAGCATCATGCTCAAATCTTAAAAAATTGGAGGTTTTCCTAGATCTTAAGCAACACACGAGATACTCACTTCCTAATGCTTCCAGCTCCATCCCTACCAAACATTCTTCTTCTCTATTGCAAAGGATTATTCCTCAAAAGAGCAGGTGGCAATGTTGAAAAGACACAGTACAATTCACTCAAATAATATCCCCATTAAACGTTATAGTAACAGAACACAAGCACCTTACAGAATATCAAAAATTTACAGAGAAAAACCCAGAATGCCCTTCATTTATTATTAGATCACACTACCCACTTCCTAATTTCATAGCTGTTCCACTCATGAGCAATTTTTTTTGCATTATTTGCCTTTTTAATGACACAGCTATATGTCCTAGGTTTCTAAAGAAACAAAGTAAAACTCTATTAAATAAAGCTCTTTTTCCCACTCTAGCACAGCTGCAGTTTTTAACCTAAATTTGCACTGGAGTAACATCATACTTAAAACACCACATTTTTAAGAGACAGTGTATCAGGACTTATACAAAGAAATTTAAACTAGCTTATTGCTTTGTTTTCCATACCGATTTTGTAATTCACATGGTTCTACCTACCAAAAAAAAAAAAAAAAAGCAAGGAAAAAGACTGTTTTTGTTTTGAACATCCTCAATGTAAACTAAGTTACATGCTCACGATTAGCTATGATTCTCCAATGAAAGTACTCACTCTTGACCTATAGTTAGTTGACACTTAATATTACCAGACACTTCAGAATGAAACCTCTAATATTGTCTTAAGAATGTCCTCTCCAAGTTGGGAGAGTCACACCTCTGAGATGTAAATATACAGTTCTGCTGCTTCAATTTTCTAGTACCTTTTTTTAATGGTCTCTGAGACTTAGCTAGGTACTTGAATTGACCTTACAAATTTAAATGACATTTTTCCATCAAGTGCTATGCATAAGCATAAAATAAGAAGTAAAACAATTAGAAGAACATACCTTTTTCATCATCACTGCATCTGCCAAGGTAAGCTGGAATTTCAGCCTGGTACTGTGAACCAACCATTATTTCCTGAAAATGCAATAAAAATGAAGTGAAGAAGTTATTAACAATATTTTGTGTATGGAAGTATTAAAAAATGTAATTAACCTGGCATGTGACATAGAATTCCTGAATGAAGGTACAGTTTTAGATACATACTAAAAATCTTAATGGATTTTTCTTAACAGCAAAGTTCTAACTTTGAAAAAATGTAATTATTACCTTTCTCAAATCTTCAGATGAATTACCATTGTCTGCCTCTACATCTTCACCATCAGATTCCTTATCTCCATCACATGTGGTGTTTGCTTCAGACACAAAGAAGTTTGCTTTTAGCTACAAAGAATTTTCTTTTCATGCACAGAACTATAAGATATCATTTACTTTTGAAAGGAGCACCTGCTTTTATTCAGGGAAACACTTATTGTGTATCTGTTGATCCAGATTTCTATCAAAACCAAACTAGAATGAAGTCAGAACACACTGGTATTTGTATACTGCAGAACTGAAACATTTATCATCATTCCAAATGACACAATCTACTATATTTCCAAGAGTAAAAAGGAAATTGGATAATTTTTTTTGTTGATTTTCTCAGTAAAAGCTTATACCTAGAGAAAAGACAGAAAGCTTCCAGGGCTATGACACAACCTCAGGTTAATCACGAAGAGAGTAAATCTGAAGGCATACTAAAACCTTTCATCACAAGTTTTAATGGGCATTCAAAACATTCCTTTAAACCAGGCTGCCTTAGCACAGAATGAAGATACAGGAGAGACACACAAAATGGAATAAGTAAAAGACAGTAAAAGTAAGCAAAAGACTGCTCATTCCTCTTAAACCTTTTTTTTTCGCTTCCCTTAGGAAGATATACAGTGGAGCCCTCTAAACAATTCAAATGCATTACACCACGGAATAATTTATATTTTGGAATCTGGAATACTGTGGTACTGGGCTCTGAAGCGGTTCTTTTTTTATAGTTATATAATCCCCAGCAGAAGGGAATCTACAGTGACATGATTATAACGGTTTTGTATTCTCCAATTTCAGAAAAAACATACTCATAAATCGGGCTGAAATTTTAGCTTCATCATGATGCTCATCATGAACATCAGAGACAATATCCACAACAGTATGGACTGAGCGTCTTGTTCTGTAGTCATTACTAAAATCACCAGTCTCTCTGTTTTTGGTTTTACAAGTAGCAAGCAAGGCGCTAACCTGAATGAATGGAACCATATGCCTGGACAATCATAGGCAATTATTTTGCCCAGTTAAAGTAAACTTAATTAAACAGCCTGTGTTACATATTAGGTATGCATACTTTAAAACTTAATGTTATCTTAGAATCTGGAAAATGGACAGAGACCAGAAAAAAGATGGAACTGCCAACAGCACAGAGAAATGACATCTCCTTTCCTGAAATGGTGGATATTTGATTTTAAAATGTCCAGCTTAATGTTCTAACAAAGTAACATTTTGAAAGAAAACCATAACAGCTGAGAACAAAGATGACTGTTTCTTAATCCTCAGCACAGATGAGGGGCTAAATGCTTTTTTCTATGAAGCTGCCACACTTAAAATGTCATATTCATTAACAGTCCACAAGTGCCAGCTTATTTTGGAGTTGAACTGAAAAAGGGACATTACAATTTTTAAGTTTTTTGAATCTCTCTTTCAATAAAAACGTCTTGCATTTATCAGACAGCAGCATGCAAAGGGCTGTGACTGAGGCACACAATCCCTTTATCCCCCCTCCTCTAAAAAAATGGAATTCCCTACGGAATACCTTAAGATATTTGCCAAATTAAAACTGTGATAAAAGTCTTCCACACTGCTGTAACTCTAGGACACCAGTGAACAAATGAGATGCAACAGGCAATGAGGAATATCTCATCTAGGTTGGATTAGTGAACCACTGGTTCTCAGATCTTTCCCATCACAGCTCCATGGATAGTGAGATTTTGGTGGTTTACAGGCCCCATCCCATATAAAACAACTCTGGCTCACCCCATGAAGTCCTATGGGAAAAGTGTTGAATGTGTGAAGGGAAATAATCACAAAGACACTATGCCCCAGTTCACATCCACAGGCTGTATGCGGGAGTCACTGGCTTAAAAGCAGAAGCAAAAATCTTAGCAGTGAAACACTAATTTAAAAGAATGGGTTACATGTTCATATAATTCATTAATATATTGAAAATCATGAAGGGTGTTCCTCAATACTGTATTAACTATTGATTATGAAGACATTGTATTTATAGAGGAATTAATTGTGCTTTGAGCAGAGGACCAAATATGTATCTTTTAGGTAATCAGTACTGCCAAGCAAAGGCAACATGTACAACATCCTGCAAAGCACTGCTTCTCAACTCCTGGTAGAGTGAGCAGTAGTCCTCAACTTTGATATTTTAAGGTATGAAGCTATATATAATGCTATGACTTTTTGAGTACTTTTATAAAATAAGGTTTCCTACATCTTAGTGGCCGAGGAAAGAAGTCAGTAGCCTCATGTGAAGTAACTGATGGTGTCAAGTCATCAGCAGAGGACTGTGTTTCTTCATCATCACCCGACAAAAGGTCTTTAGCGATTTCCTCCTGCATCATTAAAATAAAAAAACAAAACCTCAGAGTGACTATAAAATACAGACTGGTAAGCATCTAGATTCAGCCAACTGTAAGCCTCATTACTTAAAATGAGTTACCGCACCATAAGAAAATTTAGCAGACCATACTCTCTTAATTAAAAAGCTAGTTTGCTCCTACTAACTCTAGGAACACAACCATTCATTTTGGAGTCACACATAGCGGTTCTCCTGTGTCTTCTATCAAAACAAATGCACAAGAATTTTGCAAGCATCAATCTCAGGTGTTCCTCCCAGCACTTCCAGTAAGAAACACCAATGGAAACTGCCTCACATACTTGCATTCTGTTACTCTTTTACATCACAGACATACTGAAGCTTTAAAAGCCTACTGCCCCCTAAATTCTGGGGAAAAAGCCAACGAAACAAAAAAAACCCAGCCAAGTTTTATGTAGACTTGCTGAGAGGATAGTTCCAGATAATAGACAACTTCCCAAAACACAAAAAATACAATGTTTTTGTAGGTTAAAGAAATGATATTAAGAAAGAAAAAGCACACTTCCTCCACTAGCAGACATGTTTGAACCCCTCTGACAGAGATTTGGAAGGGAAAGAACTGTATTAGACAACAAGCTGACTACATTTTTGTAGCCTCGACACAATCGTGAATCTAATGAGAATCAGATGTGCAGAGCCATCATTATATCGTTCTTTCTGTGGAGTTTACCATTACATCATACTCTCAGGAAGAAAAAAAAGACATATACTTACTACTTGCATATTTTCTAAGCTCAACTACAAGCTGCACATACTTCGTAGCCAAATACCAGAATAAAATCTCAGAATTCAAAGTTAACTCAAAACCCATATAAGCTGACATTTCAGGGTTTTGTATTAGCAATGCAACACATATAGTCACAACACATAAAACAATCTGTCACTCCCCAAATCTGAGACCTCTCTAAAAGATATGCATTTGAAAATAAAATTCTAAACCATTCAAGAGTGCATTTTCAAGTTATTCTCGTACCATTATTTGGTACTTGATATGTGGTGGAAGTCAGAGTTATTTCTGGACACTGCATACATTATTGAAAAATCCCACTTCTTAACTAAAAAAAAAGGCAAAACAACTAACAAACCTACTTAAAAGTTCTTTGCATGTATTTTAGAAGAATTGTTGACATATTTATTTTTATTTTGTACTAATATAGTGACACTGAAGCTGCTATGCATTTGAAATGGTCATTATTGGAACTAGATGCCAAATATCCTCGAAAAGGTAGGATCCCAGAGTGACAATGTATACAGAAATTAACAAAGATATGTCTTTTCTAACACCAAGAGATTATGACATATAATTTAAGGCCACCTGGATTTCTGCTTTTAAAAAACAATTCAGGTGAAAATGGTTCTGACTTACTTTATCTAGAGTCATATCAGGAAGTTCATCTGCAAGTTCACTTGGAGAGCTATTTGCACTGGAACCTGGCATAACTGGAATCGTGGGTTCATAGCCATAGAATGCCAGCAAATCTTCCAACGGCATGTTTCCTTCCTAATACAATAAGATGTACAACACTTCAACATATTGCCAATCACATGTGAACAGTTCAGGCCGAAGAGGATAAGACATATTTTGAAGAACAGAAATAAAAAGCAAACAAAGAAAAATTCAGCTGAAAACAGGAATGATTAAAGGTTTAAAGTATTATGATTCTATGATAACGATAATTCATAAACATGTCTCTTGGCATATAGTGAAGTTCTGTCAAGATACTGGGGAAAACATTTTAGTGGATGAAACTAAAGGGTAAGTATTAAAAATTTGCTCCTTATCTGATTAATACTGTAGAACATGATTTGTCAATATTTCTTCAAGGGAAATTCAGAGAACCTTGAAGACTTTATTCCTCCATAGCTACAGCTGCACATGTGAAAACCCCCACAAAAGTAAACCAATACAGCAACTTTTAAGCCCTTCCTTTCATCTCCTGCACCATGTATTTTGTATTAACCATTGAGAAGGTAACAAGAAAAAGAGAGCCATCATACTTGCATCCTAATACAATTAATAAAAAAATAAACAGTGAAGACTTTTATCCTTTACCTCGTTCAAGACCTCAAAGTATTAAAAATGTTTTCAAGTATTTACACCTTTAAACGTTATACTTCTAAAAACTGATTGTTGAACTCATACACTGATTAAATTGCTTTTTTTTCTTTAGTCAGGCAAGGTCTTAGTCCTCCAAAGACTTTTCACAATGGGTAAATGGAAACTCATGTCCAAGTCTTCCCAGGATAAGGACCTAAAGTAATGAAGTGTTTAAATGAGTGCCTCTCAGTTCTTCTTTCTTCTATTATAGAAGCAGCAAGAGAATTTTGTGGAGTAAAAACTCCATTTTAACAATCAGACCAGGCAAACTGCTTCACTACTGTAACAGCAAGCTCATAATCAGCAAAAATGTAACTGTAAAGGCAGTAAGGCAAAAAAAAAAAAAAAGACATAATCAGGAATATAAACACTGTCAACTCCACATTTAGAAAATTTCTTTTTACATGGACCTAAACACAGCCTTGTATCTGATGCTAAAAACAGTTTTTTGGGAGTCTGTTGACCAAAACCTGCAGTTATGCTGAGTGCCATAAGTAGATTACCAAACAGTAATGCAAACAGCATCAATTTCTGGGTGTTCAGCATTCAGCAGGCACTTAGAATGTGTGATACATGGATGAACATGAGGTGTAAATATAAAAAACTTATTATTAAGAAGAGTAATATGGAATAGGAAAAGCCAAAGAGCACACTGATCATTTGCACATCCACTGAATGCTAAACTGATGAAACTAAGACACAGAAAAATCATTTCTATATCATCATTTTTTATCATACAGCAAGTTAATGTGAGCCATCATGCCTAAACCAGGACTGTTTATCTGCATATTGGAAAAGTAAAACCTGACCAACATAATGAAACACAGTTAGATGTCATTTTAACAGTAAGCAAAACTGTACAGTTTCAACATACAAGTGATCTTAGATGACAGGAGTCCAAAACCTGCATCAGTGATTTCTCTACCAAAGAAAATGTGCTACTAAATCAAAAAAATATGACCACCAATATCTTTGAGAAGCTAAGTTCAGCCTTTTCTGTGATGATGCACTGCTACATCCTAACCTTTCTTTTAAATAAGCTGCAAATATATTTTTGCAGAAAACTGCACTATACAATACAAATTGAAGGACAGGATGAACGTTCTTCTCACTAGAAAAGTCAAAATATGTACGGATATTCACCAGGGAGAGAGTCGCTCTTACCTTTTCTAAATCTTCAATTTCAGAGCTGAAATTTTTGTTTTCTTCCATCATTTCCTCCTCTTCAAGAGTTCGCTCATCATCATAATCGTGTACCAGCATTTCAGCAGATGGGTCAAAGTCATGATCCTCAGATGATAAAGAGCCAACTATCAAAAAAAAAAACTTAATTTGAGAATTCTTTTCCCCTATACTAACATATGGAATTAAATCAAAGCAAAAAAGTTGAATGAATTCTCTTACAAACAGGGTCAGAACTCTCAGTGGAGTAAAAAATTCATAACTACTGGACAAATCCAGGTGCTTTAGATGACCTTTCCATATTTTTAAGTAATAAGGACAGTTTTTTCTCTAGCTACAAACAGAGTACTAGGGAGAAGTACTTAAACAAGCAAAACAAAGTTTTGGGGAAAGTACAATCCCAAATTAATATTTTACTGAATAAAAGTTTGTTCAAAACACGCTTGAAATCATCATTAAGATACAAAGCACACACATCACAAGATATCAGAAGCTGCAAGACTGTGATCTATAGACTCTGATTTTATTGATGTGATTTATATGGTAACAAGCATAGTTTTTCACTGGCAAACAGGTAACTTAGGTTATGAATTCACATCCAATAGCAAAATAATGTGAGACTCATTTCCAATTACTTTAGCCTCACAAATGGATGTTCTAATAAACTTAATTTGTAGCACTTGATCTAGAAGAGTAAACACAGCAGAGTTTTAAGAAATACTATGGAAAATACACCAAAATAACAAAGTGCTTCTAATGGATCATGGTAATTAACAAGCCAGTGTGATAGCTCTGTGGTCCAACAAACACTTTTTCATTACTGAAGATGATACTTAGAAGTCATCAAAAAAGTATTATTATTTTAAATGTACTTTGTAATTTGGAAGATTATCATTAGTCAAAGAGTTTTCAAGATGAAAATATTCTGCACCAGTAGTCAGTGTTCTACAGTAAAGAATCACCAAATTACAGGGTTCCTTTGCTCTTTAATGTTCACTTCTTTATGGCCTTCAGAATGGAGAAAAAAGACAGATTAGGATATTTCTCTCTTAATTCTGGTTTCCCCTTACATACTGGTGCTCTGTTACAATCCTCAGCTTTCAAGCATCAAAGAAAAGGTTTATCAAGAATTACTTTTATCAAGTAACTTCTTCAAAAGTTTTGAGAGAAACAGCTACGAATTTTCAACTCTCTTCAAAAACATAATACCGTATTCCTCTTTGCACTGCTTTCAGCCTTGAGAAAGTTGTATATATCAACACTTCTGAACCTTAAAAAAAGCAAATTTTCATCATTTATGCTAAGCGTTCATTCTGTACATGCAGGTAATTGAACTTTGTTCAGCTTGCCCAAGACAAAGCTGTCAAAGTTTGTAATATCATACTGTAAAGAAACATTCAGGCCAAAAATGCTTTTTATTCACATGCTACTCATATTATGGTCTCACAGAACTTACAGAAGAGCTGACAATGCTACTACAGTCCCAATAATGACATTACGTGTTTAATTCTTCTGGTGTTGGCCATCACATCCTGCTTAAATTTTAAGAAAGTATCAACAGCCTTAATCTAAGATGTACTTTTAAGTGTGTGCCCAAGACTATTGCTTCTAATTGCTTTTCTAACTCCTTTTCCATTTAACTCAAGGGGAAGCTCTATTCCAGACTTTACATTAAAAAGCCTCACATCTCCTGTAGTTCTGAATGCTCAATACCCCATTTAAAATACTGAAAACTATACTGAAAAATACAAGCTCAACAAATTTCATAATAGTTAAAGATGATGACAAACACTGCAGAATGCATTTGCCTAGAAGCAAATGTGTTCCCAAATATTTCAGAATAGCCCTGCTGATGTTAAAGACGCTTGGTTGTAAAATGTATTCTGAAGAACCTTAACAGCATTTAGTTACAGTCTTAAAAATTACTTGTTATGATTTTAAACATTTTCTGTTATTACCAAGAAGTCAAAAATTTAGACAAGCCTGCAGTTATCAGCAACAAGAGAAGCTGTCTCTCTCCAGGCTATTTGGCTTTACTGAGATGCTGACTTAAAGGTGCTACACAACTTTGATCTCATTTATGATTCCGAGCAGCCAATTTCTAACTGCAATTGGACTTAGGTGAAGCATTCCGCAGCGCACATCTCCTCTTAAAAACCTGGCAGGCAATTAACAGCGTGCACACGAAGCCTTAGGAAAACTACGAGGGGATAAATTTGGGAAGGA